>JAPCYS010002255.1:0-28964 GCA_028641055.1 Alopecurus myosuroides
TTCATTTAGCAAGGCTTTATACAGTAGCCTATAGAAAGCACCCGTGAACTTTTAGCAGCATCAATTGAGCCATACACTTTATTTTTGTTAACAATAAACTACCTAGAGGTTTCAAATGATGCATATATCTAACAACATGATTGACAAAATACAAGCATATGCATGTAACAGTTGCATCATGTTACTGCAGGAGAAAATATACAAAGTTACTACAGGAGAAAATGTAGAACATGTTGTACACCTACAAGAACCGGCGGCACGCGGGATCTGGCCGTAAAAACTGTGAGAGATGGAGGGATGCGAGAGAGGTCTCACCGGCTGCGGCCTTGTTTCCAGCCGGAGCCGAGGAGTTGGAGTGGCCTCGTGGATCTTGAGGCCACGGGCGGCAGGAATTTGGCTGCGGTCGCCATCTGCTCGTGCTTGTGTCTGCTGGGAGTTCCGAGGTCGTCCACGCACGGTCGGCAGCGTATGTTCCGGCCACACCAGCAGCAGAACCAACCAACGACGGGTGGAGCCCTCCTACAGGAACTTGTACACCAATTTGACCTCCTGTGGAAAAATATTCAATGTTATTTTGAGGTCAGATTGAGATGGGGGGAGAAGAGGATTAGGATAGGGCGCAGCTGCTCATACCTAGGGGTGATGCCTTGCTAGAGTTCGCGGGGGGGAAAGGGTGTCGCAGCACGGTAGTGCTAACCCGGACGGACGGGACAGAAGGGGAGGCGTTGTGGTCGCCGGCCTGATGGAAAGCTGCGCCTTGCTCCAATCAGCAAAGGTCCTGCATCCCCAGCGCCGGGCTGATGGATGGGCGGACTAGAAGCAGGACGGCGGCGTACCGCCCTAGCAGTAGCACTTGGATCTCCGGCCTCGAGCGCCGCCGCCAAGTCGCGCGGGAGGAGATCCCTTTCCTCCTACACGACCGTGAGATTCGGGTAGGTGAGGAACTTCTGCGGCTGAGGAGGTATCAGCCGGCGGGGGGAGGTGGGGGAGGGGTGCTCCGGTGAGAGTCCACCATCTGGGGGCGACGGTGCGGAGGGAGAGGAAGAGAGGCTCGGGAACGAATGTTGGGTTGGGTGCGTTTGGATTTTTTTTTTCCTCTTCTCCTCGGGTGCGTTTTGTGTGTCTGGGCTGAGCGAGCGATGGTCGTTGGATCGATGCTCTTGTTGGCTGGAGGCTCTTCATCTTCGCTCCTTGGAAACGTGATAAGTGACCGAATTAATTACCGCCAGAAATTATCGGTTTAGTGCTGAAATATAATGACCGAATTAATTCAAGCGTAATTATCGGTGCAGTAGCATGTTGGCATGTTAGTCTGCTTTGAAGTGTGCAACAATTAATGCTTTTCTTGGAGCTACCAAAGCATTTCTATTGGGGCAACACCGAGGTATACATCAAATTGAAAGACGGAGCCCTTCCTCCCGTGTCGCTCCTCGGGCGACACCGGAGGACCCCAACCCTAGCCGCCTCTCAGCCCGTCGTGGCCTCTCCTCCCCTCGCTGCCGCCTCCTCTTTCAAAGCTTTTGACCAGCGTCTAATCCTCCCATCCGTTTTCCTCCTAGTCCCAGATCCGTTTCGCCATGGCTTCGCTCGACCGGTTCCTCAAGCTCCACGGCGTCCTCATGGCTCATGTGTCGAGGAGGACCTGTGGGTTGGGTGGTTTCCTCTCGCTTCCGGCAGTTTGCTTGGGTTCGCGGGGATCTGGCTAGGGGGCCTAGATCTGTTGCATCTGACTCTGCCTTGCCACCTCCTTGCTCGGGTGCGGGGAGGGCGGCCGACCTCTCTCGGTTGGCCGGCCGGAGCTGCAACCGCCGCTAGCTTCTTGGATGGGCTTCCACCGGTGCTTCATTTGCATGCTTGCTAGGCGGTCGTGTGGCTGTCATGGGCTTCTTGGAGGTCGCTCGGTTGGAGGTGGAGGGTGTGGTCAGGGTTCCTGAAGGTGTTGCCTTTTGCGGTTGCTGGGGCGGCTGGCTTCGTGAAGGTGGACCCTCGTCTCATGGACGGCGGTCGAGGTTGCTATTTTCGGTATGTCGGGGCGGCGGCCCTGATCGGTGGACATGGTGGTAGCTTGGCGGTGGGCTCTGCAACGCTAGGTGCTGGACAATTCCTCGGCCGTGGGGGCGGTGAGGGCTTTGTCTTGGGTCGATCGTGGTTGAGAGCTCGCATGCTCTATTCCAATCTTTTGTGACTCGTCTGCTCCACTCCCCTCCTATGTTGCCGATGTGACTCTGTTGGATGGTGTCGGTGGTTCCAGGTGAAAACTTTGCCCGGCTTTGCTGGGCCGGCGACGATGACACTCCTGGTGCCGCTCTCCCCCTTGGGGGCATTGTCGAGGGCCATGCCACCATGTCCTTGGGCCCCGGATGAAAAATCATGGTCCACTCGTTGGACCGAACGGCAGCGACGCTTTGGTGCCGCTCCCTTATTGTAGGTGTCGTCTTGGTTGCCCAGTGTCTGCCGGTTAGCAGGTGTGTGGGTGGTTGCGGTCGTAGGCGGTGTCCTTTTCGTCGTGCTTTCAGTTCCGGTGTGCTGATTGTCCTTAATTTCCCTTGGCTGCCTTGTTGTCTTCCTGTCATCTGTGCTCTCGGGTGAGCTTCTCCAACTCCGACGGTGTGGCGCTCTTTGAATCGAGCGAGGGGGCAGGGGCCCTCTTCGGACGTGGAGGCGGATGGCGCCTCGACGACGGGTTGTCCTTTAGGTTGCAGATGCGGGCATGTCCTCAGCGGTCTAGAGGCTTCGTCGTCAAGTGTGCTCTCGCGTCTCCTATTATCGACGATCGTTGTGGCTGACAGGGAATTGGAGCATCTCAAGTTGTGTGTCTTGTGTATTTTCTTTTGCTTGTTGTTCCATTTGTTTGTAAGTTTTTTTCCTCGGCACCTATAATCTCTAGCTGTACTGGCTTTTATTAATTTAAAGTCGGGCGTTATCGCCTTTTATCTAAAAAAAATTGGGGCAACACCTCTTTCTCTTCCACCCCCAGCCCCTTGAGATTCCACTGTTCGATGCTGCTTCCACCCCTCTCCTTCCCTTTCTCCGGCGGCAACGCTGGCCGGTGGGAGGATGGAGTAGGTGGGAGGATCTTTGTACATAGTAGTTCTAGTAGTAGTTGTAGTTTAGTTGAGGACTTTGCTTATGTGCAGAATGGCGCGATGCCTTCTTCCTCCTCCTGGTACTTGGTGAGGTTGCTTTCGAGCAACAACTTTGCCGAGGTGAAGCTTTCCTCCGGCGATGGTCCATGGTGGACAACGCGGGCTGGTGGTGGATCTACAAGTCCGTGCTGGAATACTACGAAGCACCGATACAGCCAAGTCTGTCGTTTCCGCCTACAAAACGCGGCCGATATGCCGATACGCCTGATACGGCTTCGATACGCGTATCGGTGTCATGCCCCTTCTCCCGTTAAAAAAAGAAAACAATTCTGATACGGGCGCAGGACGCCGACGATACCTATGGGACGACGGCAATACAGGTCCATCCCAGTGATAGAAACCCTAACCCACTTCGTGTGTCTATTCCTTCATTCCGTTCGTGCTTCCTAGCAAGAGAGTGGATCGACCGCCGCCTCCCCAAGCCACCGCCTGGAATCACGTCGCCGCCGTCTAGAATCTCGCCGCCGCCGCCTGGAATCGATCCACCTCCCCTCGGAATCTCCTCTCCTCCGCCTGGATTCGCCTATCTCCCTCGCCTCCTGCCTCGAGTCTCCTCTACCGCCGCCCGTTGCCAGGAGCAAGGTAAGCTCTCCCGCCCTTTCGCCGCCCCTCGAATCTCCTCTCCTCCCCTTGCTTGCCGCCTTGCTCTGCTCTGCTCTATTATGTTATCTTATTGAACTTTTGCACTATTTGAGCAATGGTCTATGGCTGGTTTGAGACCTTTCTTAATTTGGAGTTGAAATTGGAAGTTAGGAGGCCGGGATGTGGGAAGCATACATATCATTACGTAAGCATTCTTTACTGTTTTTCAATTCATCGTGCTTATGTGTTATGGTTATCTGAAATTCTAATGCTAGCATATGATCTATTTTGCAAGTAATTATTGGAGTGTGGACATTGATGAATGATAATCATCCAGTACTTGAAAAGGAAACAAATGGGGCAGTATTCTTATCTCATCTCATGCATTCCATTATTTATGGTCTTTATTACCTGCCATTTTATTATTTTTTACATATATACTCGACGTATCGCCGTATTGTTGTTTTCTGAATTTGCCGTATTCCGTATCGCCGTATCCGTCACACCATATCGGTGCTTCGTAGCTGGAATAAGCTCGATGGAGTGCATGTTGCAACGGATCTGGTGAGTTTCCATCCTCTCTTTTGTTGGTTGGGTGCTGGAGATGGAGAGGTAGACATGCCGGATTCTGTGGCGGTCGTGGCTCGACGAGATGGTGGTGTGCACGCTACGGCATGCCGCTTGGATGCTGCAGTTTTCTCGGCGAAGTTTCTCAAATTGTGTCACGAGTTGGCTGCCATTATCCATGGCCGAGGGTGGCCCTCCATGCTCGGCTGCAGAACACACCCAAGCTTCTCCTTCCTCCTTCATTGAGGATCTTTATCGATCTCGGTCCAGGATACCTCGCTGGTGTCGCCCCAAGTTGTGCAGTCCTAGGTGGCGGTGCTCGTGCTAGGGCCTCGAGGTCGTTCGGCGATGGAGGTGAAGACCAAGGACCCTATTGCTTTTCTGTGTTTTTTTCTGAGGTTCCGTGTGCAAAAGTTAAGGAATGTGTTGTATTTTCCTTTTCTTTCAGGGTCCTTCTTGTAACACCACGTGATTAATGCAGCTTCCAGGAGAAAATTTCCGTTGAAAAAAGTGTGCAACACCGAGTTAGTGGGAAAAAATTCTTGAAACTGCCCGATGAAAGGAGGATGTGTACGGTCTACCTCCTGCGTACTAGTAGCTTCCGGTATGAAGTGCCTCCTTTTCTTCTCTTGAATTTTTTACTAACCATGCATGTGTTCCACTACTTGCTTACAACTAAAGTGTGGGACATGCATTATGGTCGAATATCCATCTAAAAACAACATCGATCATGGTCCGTGCCAACAAGACGAATAGGGGCACTGGGCTAACATGCGGCACCGGGACGCCACGGGGGAGAAATCGAGAGGGTGAGGGAAAGCTCGACCAGGAGTTTACCCTTACACGCGACCGACGTGGCTATGCTGGCTTCAGCCCTAGCATGTTTATCCCAGTAGACATGCATGCCCATATTCTCTAATAATTCAAACATTTTTTTGGTGACTACATGCATTCCATTGAAAAATGCAACTAAACATCGGGAGAGCGCCCTAAAAACTTGTCCATGGATTTATTTTAACCACTTTACCCCCTCGATGACCAAATCATAAACATTCATCTAAGTGGCTCCAGAGGTGGCAGGCAAGGATTTGGGGACCCCCCACCCCTTGGGCCTAAGGAACATGGTTGATCGATCGGCTTTGCTTCATCGACATTTTTGTAAAGCGGTCGAGAACTATTTAATCTGGTTTTGGCTTCGGGGCTAGGCACCATCTGATCCGTCGCAAAAGAATAAGTCCTTGTATTTGACGGGCCTTTCATGTTGTCCATAAAGCTTAGGATCATTGAGGGAGATGTGGTGGGATCAGTTGTGTTGGTACGTCTTCTCCTTTTCTTCGTGTGATCCTTGGTGACAAGAGGCGGGGTGACGAGTGTATGCAGGGTCATAGGGATTCCCATCTTTTTATTTTTATTTTGGGGTCCTTTTATAAAATTTTGGAGAGAGTTATGTTTCCGGATCCTTTTGTGTAAAAGTGTGGAGAAATTTGTGCTTCCAACTCTTTATGTTGTATTGTATGCATACTTGTCATGGAACAACTCCATTTTGTATGAAATGAAGCACATATTTCTTAAAAAAAACACGGTGACTAAAATGAAAGTCAATAGTCATCTTCTATTATGAAATACCAACATGCGTCGATGAAACGAAACATGAAAATGACGGGTAATAGTGGTCTCCTATTATGAAATACCAACATGCGTGGACGAAACGAAACATTAAAATGGCGTGTAATAGCCATCTCCTAGCAAGAAATGACAATGTGCAACAGCAAAATGACACATGAAACTAGGGTAATAGCCATAACATGTAATAACAAAGCTCGGCGGCGATATGGCCTATGAAATCATGGGTAATAATCGCCTTCTAGCATAAAATAACAACACATGGCAACAAAATGACGGGTAATATCCGACTCCTAGCATAAAATGCGTGACAATAAAATGTCACATGAGATGACGTGCAATAGCCATCTCCAATCATAAAATAAAGTCCCTAATAACATGCGATGAAAAGACACATAAAACAATAGGAATTTGACAGTCTTACCATAACATAGTAATTTATATTAAAGTACCATTCATAACTAAAAAATATTGCTATTTAATGTTTATAATAATGCAACTGGACTCGACACGATCAAATTAACTGAGTGTTGGACTTTATGCGACTTTCGTACCTTTTCTGATGTAATGAGGCATAAGGACAAACAATAATTTTATATGAATTTCCTCGTTTTTAGTGATAGAATGGGGCATGGGAACGATACCAAATAAGAAGTAGGCCAACTTCCTACAAAACTTGATTTGGTTCCTTCGAAGTAAGAGGTTTTTTACTCGAAGTCTTGAAACTTCTTCCGAGACAGACTACTAGATTTTACTCTCTGCCACTAGCTTTTATATGCCATATTATATGACTCCATGCCAACGAGCTAGGGTTTTTCGACCCCTCTATGGTCTAGGTGTAGGGGTAGGGTATAGATCTAGGGTTTAGGGTTTAAGATTTTCGAAGGAAGGGAGCCACTCCAACATTGTGTCTACGGTTTAACGTCTAGGTTCTAGGATCATGGTCTAGAGATTATAATATAGATCTAGACGTATAGAGATTATAATATAGATTTAGGAGTCTAGAGTATACATCTAAAGTTAGGGTCTCGGGTTTAGATAGGGTTTAGGATTTAGAATTGTAGTTGAATGATTGTGGTTGGCAGTGCTCACTAGTCTAGCTGGGCTGGATGATTATGGTTGCCCTAGATCTATGACAAACGACTACGGTGGTGGGGCTCCTTAATGGCGTCGAGGTGGGCTCGCCAAACAGTCGGAGAATTTAATAATAGATTGTACGGAGTCTTTAACAATGAAACTGTAAAATGGTACATTTGCTCTTCTATTGCCTATTATTTCATGGATATTAATTGTATTTATTAGTATGTATTCCCTCCTTTACGGTTTACACGACGTGCATGGAAAAATCCTCTAGAACCTAGGTGTATGTTGGTTGGGGCTTAAAACGTTCTAATTAAACCGGCAGTTAATGGACGAGAATGCTGGATTGGTTCACCCCCCCGGCCATGCACGACATGTAGAAAAAAATTGCGAGAAGGGAGAGGAAATTGTGGAGGGGAGGAGGATTATAGTCTAATTAAATTAGCAGTTAATGCTAACGCGCCCTGAATGTGATAGTATTCTGGAAATGCATGATTTTTCAAGTGCTCCCAGTAAACCGTGATGGAGGGAGTATATAATTTTATATTTCATGCATGTTTAAAAGTATATTTTATGCATAGAAAATTGATATTTTATCCATAGAAACTTGACATTTTATGCTTAGAAACTTGTTATCTAAACTACTTATAAAAAAGCAAACATGTCGGGATACATTTAATCTTACGCGTTCAACGGCTCAAATCAACGCTCCAGATCACCCCAATGTTGAGCACCTCAACACTACGTACCGGTTCGGTTATTTTGTTATATATATATATTTTTTTTAATTTATCCTTTCCTTTCCTACATAGGTCGCGTCCGCCTATCCTTTGTTTGTGTCTATTCCAAATTGTATCCGAATACGTCGGCATCTATGCACCGAATACAAACTGTTTCGATCTGCTCGCATCTTTTTTCTACTCCAATGGCACCTTTCTCCTCTAGACGCGGGAGCGGTGAAGCGACCTACACTAAAGCGAGCCGAGGACCGTAATACCGAGGATGGAGGCGACCAATTAGCCAGCGCGCGGACCCGTGGCCGGTCTAGGACCCGTCCTCTGACGGCAGCGATGCACGACCAGCGCGAAGCTGTTGCCCCTACTCCCAAGTCCCAACGACGACGGCGACGCTCAGACAGGGCATTAAGCAGCGGTCCGTTCTCCGGCGACGAAAACGAAAGCAGCAGAGAGCAGACAACCACGGTTGCTAGCTTGTTAATCAGCAAGGTTAGGCGAGCCCTAAACCAGCAACCAGACATGACTGCCGACGGTAGCACCGACACACGGCTAGCGCAGAGCTCGGGCCCATTCTCCTGACAACAGACAGTTTGGACACGTGTCCATACCACATATGTGGACTGTTCTCCTGACGACGGCGGCAACACAAAGACAACGCATGAAGCGGCCATTCTTTCTCTCGACAACGACAACAGCGGAGCCACGATTGCTGGATTGTTGATCAGCAAGGTTAGACGAACTCTACGTTTGCAACCAGCTAGGGACGATCAACCGAACGAAGACTGTCCACGGAGCTAAGAGACATGCCACTGCATGGTTGTAGGTATGTATCTAGACCTGTCAAGCATGAGCGTCAAGCACAATTGGTTGGATTAAAAGAAATTAATTAGAATAGGTTGCAATATTACACAGCGCCCTAAGGTAGCAATGCTTTAATCTGATTTTGTATTGGTTAGCTGTTTTCCCACGGTGTGCTGTCTTGCAGTCTCTCGGATTTCTATTAAAGCTCACCAGCGTCGCCATGGTGCTCGGCGGCGCCACGACCCGGTTGACGATTAGGCCTGATACTTCAGACGATAAAACATGTATTCTTTCATGAAGTTTTCTCATATAAATACCTCTAATCATAATCTCAAGAACTATGTTACTGAACTTTGCGAAATTAGATTTCCTTCCAATGGAACTAACGAAAGAACCAGACCAACATATAGATGGGGTATACTAAAGACTATGTCCTATGCAACATTAATTCGGCTATGGCATATTACCTTCTCCAAAAAGATAATGTAGGAATGAAGTAGTATCTCTTGTACTATCTGAAAAGGAAACATGTAGCTTTTGAGTATTTAAACAGTTGCTGGTCATAAGCATTGGTAGTTTATTTTTCCAGTGAACATATCCTCTATTTTGAGGCCCGCTAAAGAATCACTTGAATCAATGTGATATTTGAGGATTCTCTTTTATTTTGTGTTGACCTGACTTCTATTAAGGCTCACCAGCGCCGCTATGGTGCTCGGTGGCGCCAAGACCAGTTTGATGATTAGACCTGGTATTGCACGCAATAAAATATGTACTCTTTCATGAAGCTTTCTCATATAAATATCTCTAATCATATTCTCAAGAACTATGTTACTGAACTTTGTTGAAGAACTATGTTACTGAACTTTGCGAAATTAGATTTCCTTCCAATGGAACTAACGAAAGAACCAGACCAACATATAGATGGGGTATACTAAAGACTATGTCCTATGCAACATTAATTCGGCTATGGCATATTACCTTCTCCAAAAAGATAATGTAGGAATGAAGTAGTATCTCTTGTACTATCTGAAAAGGAAACATGTAGCTTTTGAGTATTTAAACAGTTGCTGGTCATAAGCATTGGTAGTTTATTTTTCCAGTGAACATATCCTCTATTTTGAGGCCCGCTAAAGAATCACTTGAATCAATGTGATATTTGAGGATTCTCTTTTATTTTGTGTTGACCTGACTTCTATTAAGGCTCACCAGCGCCGCTATGGTGCTCGGTGGCGCCAAGACCAGTTTGATGATTAGACCTGGTATTGCACGCAATAAAATATGTACTCTTTCATGAAGCTTTCTCATATAAATATCTCTAATCATATTCTCAAGAACTATGTTACTGAACTTTGTTGAAAATTATATTTCCTTCCAAAGGAATTACGAAAGAATCATACCAATATATAGGCGGAGTATACTAAAGAGTATGTCCTATACAACATTAATTCGGCTATGGCCTATTACCTTCTCCATAAAGCTAATGTGGGACTGAAGTAGTATCTCCCATACCATCTGAAAAGGAAACATGTATATTTATAGGCTTTTGAGTATTCAAATGGTTGTCGTGCTGGTCATAAGCATGTGTCATGGGCCTGTGAGTGGATTATTGCTTTCTACAATTGTTTAGTTTTTTTACCAGTACTACAAATGTTAATTAATAATTAATTGATTAATCCGATAATAGTTTTGGTAGTTTATTTTTCGAGTGAACATACCCTTCTGTTTTGAGGCCAGCTAAATAATCGTTTGAATCAATGGTATATTTGAGAAAAACAATCTATTTTGTGTTTACCTGAAACTCCATGTCCAATTTCCGGTTACTGAATATAACATTGACTATTTGTATTGTCTTCTATTTTTCATTACTTTTTCATTATATGTTGTACTACGCCACATAAAGGCCATATGTTTGATAGTTCCATTATTCTGCTAGCTTCCGATTTTGTGTGCTTTGGTACTTATTGCACCTTCTAATGCTTATAGTTACGCAATTACAGTTCCTATGGCTGATCTCTGTCACCTTCAGCTTTGAATAAGAATTTCTTCTACTTGTGACATAAAAAGAATTCAACACCTGATTAGCACACATTTATTGTGCAGATGACGTGGATCACAGAGAACACGATAATATGTGGTAATGGCCGGGCTGCCTCGCATCTTTTAAGACGTTGGTTGTGAGATTCGGTAAAAAATCAGAAGGTATGTCAAGGAAATTTAGTGTTTTCTAATTTCCATTGTAAAATGAGCAGTTGACCTAAACGTATTCCTTTCATATTTTTTGTTTTCATGTGGATTAGTACATATAAACATAAAAATTCCTTAAAACTCAATTAAACTAAAGAAATCAAAAGTATTTTTGTTTCTTACAAATGGAGACGTGCGTTGCACGTGCGAATCAACTAGTTTTATGAAAAATACAACTCATGAAACCCTAAATCCTACAGATCTTTTCGATGCAACCTGAATTGCCTTTCTTACCGCTCCTATGCAAAAATTATGGATTTTTTTTACTCGGATGTCGAAGGGGTGTGTTGTGGCCCACACAAAAGGACATATAACCCAAAAAATATAGACCGTGAAGACATAGGACCTCTAAACAAGACGAATGATGACAGAAAAGTAGTATTGTTGCATGAAATAACAACACACAATGACTAAAGGACACACGAATCACGTTAGGATTAAATAACAACACACAAGAAGGGAACATCACATGGAATGACGACAAGTAATAATCACGTCCTATCACTTATCATGCACGATCATGGAGAGGCACATAAAATGACAAGTAATATGCATGTCCTATCAAGAAATAACAAAAACACAATGAGTTTGCATCCGTTCTCCCCTCCCTCTCTACATAAAGGGTGACTAGAACGATGAAATTTTTTGCGCGCCATATCGGAAACTACTCTCCCCCGAGAGCCTTGTGCTTGTCAGTGTCGATGGCAATTTCGAATAAAGATGCTTTCAACGGTCCTCGACTTCGATGGGTATGGGAGCTTGGTATTCCAAGCGGGGTCGGTGCGAAGGTAGCACTGGACTCGAGACAAATTTTGTTCCTCCGGCTCCACCATTGCAATGCCGTGAACTCCCTCATTGTTTTGTAGTATGTAAGGTTGTTTGGGAGTTTATTGTGGTGTTTTCTTTTGGCAGCATTGGTGGTGGCTACAAGGCTATTGGATCACGGTTGGGTCTAAGAAAGATGGTTGGTCGATTGGCTTCTCTATTCAACGTTGTTGCGTAGTGGTTGCATATTCGGAGTCGAGCATTGGCTTCGGGTCCTGGCTTGGTCCAACTGATGCACTGCAAAGAGGATGGCAACATCTTTGCGGACCCGTTCCCATTGTCCAAAACTTGAGAGCGTCGATGGAGCTGTGGTGGATTGGGGTGTGTTGGTACTTCTTCTCATTTTCTTCTGGCGATCCCCTCGGTAGCCTGGACGAGTGAAAAGAGTGTAGGCTAGGGTCGGGTTCCTAGGGATTTTTGTGGTTTTCTTTTTCTTGTGGGGATGTTTCATGATTACACTGCACATGAAATAATAGGCGATGAAAATGGTATGCTACATGAATTGAGAGATTTGTGATATATGTGGCATCCTCTCGTCTTCTAATGAACATTGCTTGATGTCCACTCCATGCCATCGAGGAGGGCGACTGATGCACCTTGACTGGGAAGATCTAAGAATTGTTACAATTTGGTTAATGTGGATTATTATGTTTTATCGATTTGGTATCTACAAGAAATAAATAAAATATAGATTGGTAAAATTTTGGTAGTGATGTTTCAGAGTTCATTGGAGCGCCCGAAAAAATAGAATGATAATTTATTTAGAGACCTCCCCAAACAAAGATATTGATAGTAAAATTATGAGTCCTATACTGGACTTACTCCGATGCCCCTCATCCACACGCGGTTCCTGCTGCACTAGTTCCTTTAGCCATTCGCATCAAAGTGCTAGATAGCATCAAAATATTGCATGCACGCATCAATATGGAATTAATAGAGTATATACATCCCACCATATTTTGCTGTTGTCGACTGCGGGCCGGTGCATGGTGTTTGAGGTTATTTGACGTGTTTTATTAATGTAGCAAGACAAGATATTTATTTATAGTCTTTTTGTTTGAAAAAGGAGCGGAGCGTTGGCCTGTTTATTAGCGGAAAAACGGAAGAAGATCGGAAAAACACCCTCATCGATCGTTATGGAACACGATCGTTATGAGGGGGCACACAACCACCCTGACTACCCATACAACCTACACACACACACACACACACACACACACACACACACCACCGAAGCAAGAGTCATCGTTGATGTTTCCCTCTTATGTCATCGTCATCACTCTACAATGATTTCGAATCCACCACGAGAGAACAAAGGAGACCATCGTTGAAGCCGGGCCGAGAATCCCACGTTGGCATACGCCAAACAGAGATGACTCTTCACGTAGAGGCATACATCTCAGATTCCGAACAAAGGTAGAGGCTTGAGTAACATAACAATTCCAACTTCACAACATGGGGAGATCAACACGGAGACACTCGAACACATTCAGAAGCACTAACATGATTTTGCCAAGTTTGACACCACGCAGAACCTCCACCTCGTCCATCGACCGCTGCCAATCAGGAAGTCGTGTGAGTCCAACCCACTAGAAAGCACACATGAAACACCATCTTCAAGGGAGCGGCATGGATCAACGTTGTCGTCCGACCCTGGACCACATGATCTAGGTCTTCACCCGAAGATGTGATTCGAGGCCGAGGAGAAAGAGCAGCTCCATGATGATCCCCCAAAAGGGATAGCGATGTCCATAGGCGCCGAGCCATCGGGCTTTCGCCCCAGCAATCGAGATACCTCACCCTCATGCAGCCCAACCAAGGAGGGAGACCCGCAGCGCCACTGACTAGCAAATCCACTGACCCCAAAGACATCCCGCGAGATGACGGTGCCACCACAAAATGCGGGAACCGGCCTTCCTCACCGCATGTAGCAGTCAACAGGAAGACCGGCCCATACCCGCTAGATCTAACGCCCAAAATTGCCGTGGTGACGCACCTCCAATAACATCCCAAATCCAACATACGACGCACCTCCGGGAGCCGGGAGGAGCGCCGCTACCCATGCATCGTGAGTTCATGACGTGCTGGAGAAGAGCACCAACTGTCGCCATCGAAGCTGGCCGTGAGCAGTCAAGACGCCGAAGAGTAGGTCGCGAGGGACCACTCGGAAAGGCCATGGACCACCGGAGAAGCAACTCCATGGCGGCTCAAGGCCGAGCCCACCCAACCAGAGCAGCTCATTGTCGAGACAGGACCGAGCCCGCGAGAATGAATCGAGCCCCACCGCCGCCATCGTCCGTGCGGGCTTATCCCAACAACATGCAGGAGAAGGAAAGGTGTTGTTCAGCCGCGATGGACGTAATGATCTACTTGGCCAAGCCATACAAGTCCATGCATGTGTTGTAGTGGAGCGAGTCGTTTTGTTATGCTCCTTGTTACACGACCACGCACACCCCGAACTGCCGCACAAGGCGACGTGTTTATTCAGCTATCTCCCCCCCCCCCGAAATCCGCGCTGCCCCCAAAATCTTCTTGCTAGCTAGGTCTTCCATTTGGATCACTCTAGTGGAGTCGGTCGGCTCAGATGGTTGGCGGGAATATAGCTCCAACAATATTGAGTCGACGTGTGCGTAACGCCATGGTAGGAGAGCTTGGCGATGGGACGAGGGAGGCAACACTTTAAAGTTGTGTATAGTGTTTAGTGTCTAGGTCTAGTGTTTTGGGGTCCAATTTTCGAAGGACGCGACACTTCAAAGTTGTGTTAAGGGTTTAGGGTCTAGCTCTAGGGTTTACTGTCTAGGTTTAGGGTTCATGGTCCATGGTGTAGATCTAGGTAATAGGTTATTGATCTAGGGGTCTACGATATAGATCTAGGGTTAGAGTAAGGGTTTCCATGTATGACTTTGGGTTTCGAGCTAGTGTCATAATCTAAATTCCTATACTTATAAACCCTATATATGTGGAATAACAATGTTTTCGTCCTTTTGAGCCTGAATAAAGGTCCATGCCACCGCGTCGGCCACAAGAAACCCCACGTCCAAGTGAAATTTGTCTGGTACCTCCGATTCACGTACGCTTGAATTCAAACTCTTGTTCGGACCCTCTCAGTGATACTCGCCCGGGCATGCTAGGAACATACAATAGCTATGTCTCATGATATTAGTACAGTTCGAACGCATGCACGTTGTTGCCCGGCGGCACTACTCGGAAATGCTCGCGTTTGCTTGAATCATATCGGCCGAAGCGTTGCTACTACTGCGGTGTATGCAAAGTCGCCAGGCCACGTAATGTGCCACTCCTCCGGCGCTCAGTGTCCATCGCACTAGCTAGGTGTATGCGTACTTGCAGAAGTGCACCCCGATATGTCTCCATGCCTTGTCTTAATCCTAGTAGCATGCAATGAGGAAAACTTACCAAACTTCACTTAATCTTAATAAAATATTGCTTCATATCTTCAAGGATTGGGAGGAGGTGGTGGCGTAAAAAAGGAGGGAAAATGGAGAGACTCATAATATCAAGTGCCTTGGGTAAATGCCTACCAAAGGGAGAAGATTAACGAACTTTTTTCTGTCCTCTTCGCTTCCTAAAATATTTTGGGAAAAGGCCTAGTCGGCCACCGCTTGCTAACGTCGGAAGGCATCAAATAGTCCTCACGTGGGACTTATTTGGAAAGGCATGTGTTACTTTTATAGAAACAACGACATACTAGTATACTGAAACGAAGAGTCGACACACGATAAGTAGATTGGAACATATTAAAACTAGGGATAGTGACATACTAAACCTAGGAAAAACTTCGTAATTAAACAAAATGGTGGCCAATCGCAATCACATTGCGCCAAATTCATAAGTGTCCCCATATTCGATATTGTGCTTGGCGGAAAAAATGGAGCACTGAAATTACTGAGAGGGGAGGTTGGAGTATAATTTCATGCTTGGAGATAGTTGCTACATATCATTTCATGTGCACTTTTGTTGACATGCTTTATTACTGCTCGTGCTTAATGATACAAGAAGGTTATACATGGCATTTCATGTGTGCAATATTTTTTTTAAGACGTTACTAATGTGGGATAATAATTACGTATCACCGCATGTGGCATCGCCACCTCTCACTAGGGCCACTAAATCTAGTGTTATAAGGGTATTCATTTTATGATAGGAGATATTTATTAACTAGAGTTGAGGCATAACCTGCTAGAAATGCCTCAGAGCCTCTCCGCCTAGCGCATCGATGCCGCTTCGTCCCACCCGGTCCCTATTCTTAGTTTAATTAATAAGATCTAGTGACGATGGTGTCACCTCCTCAATAAATATTGGTAATGCAAATTCCGATTGACATGATTTTATAGGTGTTAGAAAGTTCTCGACGAGTTAAGCTGAATCTATCGACTAGAGTTTTTTTTATTGAGGCAATTTGATATGGGCTAGATCATTCGAGAAGTTATATGAAAGCTAGCTTATGTCGTATATGTCCTATCTAGCATATGTCATTTGTTGTATAGACACCAAATACAAGACGTTGTTCGACCATCAAAGATATGAAAGCATCTGAGACGGGTCATTCTAAAACATCCTAAAAAGGTTATAACATAGTGTTTTGGGGGTACCGGGACAATTTCCCCCATAAACGGTTAGAGAGAAGTCGTGAATAGTATTTTGGTGTTTCATCGGGTTGGCAAACAAATCGAGTGACTAGAAGATAGAATAATATGCATTATCTAGTTTGTAAGCATGCCTAATAATTTTTTAACATGCATAAAATAACCCCATTTTTTCGACCACGAGAGATATGAAGTTATCCGAGATGGGCCATTCTAGAACATCCTAAAAAAGTTATATAGCATTTTTTTGTGTGTCCCCGGCCTACACGATTTCCGTAGCTAGGGAACCCCAATACACGGTTATAGAGAGGTCACATGAAATGATTGTTTTGGTGTTTTTCACCGGCGGCTAACAAATCCGCTGACTAGAACATTGAATATAATATGAATTACCTTGTTTGCAAGCATACGAACAGTCTATTAACATGCATAAAATATCCCCGTTTTCGACCACTGGGATATGAAGGTGGCAAAATGTTCTCATGCATTTTTTTTTTGAATCTGCCTTAGAACAAATCCATGAGTGATGACATGTCGTGGTTGTCTAACAAGTAAAATCCACCTATATTTTTTGCTAGCTAGGTTGGTCTACTTAGTAAGTTTTGTATGTGCTCGCGGGACGATGTCGATGAGTGGTGGTTATATATGCTTCCAGATTCATGAACTCGGTAATACATAGATCAACAGGGAGTCTTCCATCCCCAATATCCCCCAATGGTAGATGAGATACCACAACAGTGTTGGTATCGGGTTAAGCATTACTCGTGAGAACTGACACGAGAACAATCAACAGAATGACACGCCAAAATGTTTACAATGAAGGCACGACACCCGCCTCCAGGGTCAAGATTGGTATCCGTCGACTTGCTAACGGTCTACACTAGCTAGCGACATGACTTACAGAATGTGGGAGCCACAACTCATCTTCCCGCGCTTTGTTGCACTTGGCATCCACCACGAGCCTTCCGAGTTTTCTTTTCCAATTAAGATCTCCGCTATGCGATTCTTGCATCTCGGACTATTTTGGTTAACTTTAAGTAGGTTGTAATCAAGAGATTTGGTCTTTAACTAGAGGTAAAAAAAAGTGTGACTAGTTCTAAGAAAATCATCTAGCAATTTTTCCG
The DNA here is from genome assembly GCA_028641055.1 of Alopecurus myosuroides. NCBI lineage: Eukaryota > Viridiplantae > Streptophyta > Magnoliopsida > Poales > Poaceae > Alopecurus > Alopecurus myosuroides. The sequence goes on from JAPCYS010002255.1 coordinate 17,334, forward strand.
GACGTTTGTAAGGTCTTTATTGCAGTTTGGAGGGAAAACATATGTAGTAATAGCTTGGAATTTAACTACAGGTGAAAATATTTTAGTGATTTGAAGGAAATTATGTAGAAATTTTTCCATGACGTTTCAAAGTTCTTATAGCAGATTCGGAGGGAAACCATATTCAAATAATAGTTTGAATTAAAACAGTAGGAAATTTTGGTGTGAGGTTTACTGGGCCAGCAGTCTACATTATTGGGCTAAAACCCGTTCTGTCACGCAAAGCACCCGGTAGCCTCCTCCCATCTCACGTCTCAGTCTCTCCCTACTCAAATTGCAGCCGCCGTCCCGTCTCCCCCATCGACGGCACGTCCTCCTCTCCGCCGTCCCCTTCCCCCTCCGCCCCCAGCCGCTCTCACATCAGATCGACGGCGGGCCTTTCCTCTCCACGCCGGCCCGTCCTTCCCTATGCCGTCGCCTCTACTCCTCCAGCCCCGGGCATGTCCTCCCCTCCGGTGGCCCCTTCCCCTTCCACCCCCACCCGCTCCCACAGCAGACCGACCGGCCCAGCCCTAGATTTGCCTACGAGAGAGGCGCCGCGACTGGCTTGCTCGCCGGAGCGCGCGTGCATCGATTGGACGGTGCGCGCGGCTCCGTCGAGCTCGCCGGTCCATGTCGCGCGCTAGGCCTACTGAGTGAGTTGCGGCTGCCCGCACGCCGGTGAGGGGGCGCGACCGCGCAAGGCGGGCAACGGAGGCCGGCGCGGGCTCATCCACGTCGTGCAGGAGCTGCTCGCCCCCGTCCATGCGACCTCGACGCTGCCATCCAGGACCTCGGCGTCCAAAGGTAGCTTCTTGATCCTGGCTTTCGTCGATTCCGAACATAGTGCACAGCTGATTCGATTCACTACAAATGTAGTGTGCCTGGAAATTCTACTCCGATTTGATCGACGCGCGACTGGGTGGTTTCGTAGTGTGTCGTAGAGGCCGGCCTGGTCGTGTCCGCCGGAGGAGCTGCGGCTGCTGCTCCTGTACTTCGAGGAGGAAGGAGGGCTCGACCCCTAGGCTGATCTGCAGCGCAGGTGGCCCTCGTCGCCTGGGTTGACCGCCGAGGACTCTGTCGCTGGCAGCCACTCCGCTGCTGATGTCGCGGCCAGCGCCGGTGCCCGGCCACTTGACCATGGACGACCAGGACATCCTCGAGCAGGTTCTGTCTAGCAGAAGCTTTGATTTCCCTGGACCAACCATGCGTGGGCGGGCGTGGCTTACTTAACTGAAAACTGGATTATAAATCGTCTTGCAGTATACATGTGTTGATGTACAGGCAAAGACGACTCTCGCACTGATGTTCTAACTTTGTGTGCTGAATAATGCAGGGCTTGATGCTTTGGATGGCAGCATGGAGTTTGAATCAACAGTTGAACCAGATAAGGGGCCTCCCTGCTGCCCTGACCAAGAGCCGAGAGGTTCAGTAGATGAAGTGTCATAGGTATTTGATTCTCGACATCTTTGAAAATTGCGGTGAAAAAGCACTCGATCGCTTGCTGTGATCTTTGTCTCGACACATGCATGACTTGTTTGCATGCATATCTACTACACTGGCGGCCACCTATGAGTATGTTGTCGACTTGCACGCCGGCAGCAGTAGTGCGCTCTGACTGTCCGACGTGATTCCGTGCTGGTCTAATTACGGTTCGTCTTCAAGGAAGGAAATACTCGCACCACACGTGTGTGTGTGCCGTGATGAATGCGTTATGGCGTTCATTTCTACATTTGTAGTGGATGCATTCTAATTACGGTTGATCCAGTTCATTGGCTGAACGGATCCCTTCAGTATACGAGCTGTATAAATATTTTTAGTATACTCCTTCAGTCGGAGTAGTTTTTTGTGGAAATTGCATGACTAAGCACATTACTGCTCGGCCTGCTATCAAGAGTAGTAGATGCTAGCGTAGCTTCTGAGTGCTAACTAAGTAAGTAACTGAAGAATTAAAATTGTTGATCTCTTATAGTAGAGTAGCACATTTCCTGAAAGGTCTGCATTGCTCTGTTTATGATGACTTGGTTGCGTGCTTTTCTATCGATATAATAGGGAGTTAAAAAATAGGGGCATGTTGTGGCTGGTCCAGGGAGTAGATACCTGTACTTGTATTTAAACCCTGTTATTCATGACATCGCTGCTAGCACATTCCTGAATAAATGTTCTGTGGCTATAGTAGAGAGAAAAAGGATTCAGCTGGTGTATGTATAATTTGGAGAGAGACTTGTCCAGTTTGTAGAGCATGAATCTGAATGTAAAGGCAGAGGGTGAAAACATGGTTTTGCTGAGAATAATAGATCCGCACGTAGAGAGAAGGAATTGGAGACGGCACTTGGTTTTGGTCGAATTTTGTTTGTGTGTTTGGTTGAGCAATGGTTTGTGCGTGTGTAAAGCTAATTAAAGCAGCTTTGTTGGTGTTTTGTGGTGCAGGTAATGGACCCTGTCTGAGATTGCAGGAGAGGGGCCGTACGTCGGATGTTGCATTGCTCTTGGTGTGTAATTTGGGGTGTCTAAGCTGCCGCTGTTGTTGTTTTTCTGCTGTGAATTCTTGCTTGGCGGAGGACAGGGAGGAGCGCTTGTTTGTTGGGGCTAATAAAGGTGTTGCAAAATGATCTCTGGGAGCTGTAGTAATAAAAGTTTGAGAAGCATGCATGTGTTGAGCTAGCTGCATGGTTTGTGTTGAATTAAACTTGTAGCAGTAGCTGCAGAGCGGTATTTGTGGTGTGAGTAGTGCAAAAAGGTGATAGTAGAAATTGTGGCAGGGAGAAGGAGGTGGAGCCAGCGCGTGAGCAGGCCGTCTCCGGGGCAGTATTGCGACACTGCAGCCAGCTGCACGTTCTGTGGCTCTCACGACGGGATTAAATAAACGATTAACTCACACACCTATCCTTGTACTGCACCCACCCGGCGAGAGAGAGACCCGTCACTCGCACGTCCGATTGGAAATGCGCGTACGCATCTTCTCGGTCCAGGCTAGCAGTTTTTCTTTTTCTTTCTGCGCGTGAGTAGTAAAACACGTAAGCAAGTTGTTCCACTTGCACCGTGGGGTACTATGCAGGGACAACAGCGACCTACTGCATGCTGGTGTACGAGTACATGCCCAATGGCAGCCAACAACTTCGACGAGCGGATGAAGCTGGGGCAGGGCGGGTACGGGGCTGTGTACCGCGGCGTGGTGGTGGACGACCACAACAACCCGGCCACCGCCGGGATGACGGTGGAGGTGGCGGTGAAGAAGTTCTCGCGCGCGAGCACGCAGGGGCAGAACGACTTCCTATCCGAGCTCAGCATCATCAACCGCCTCCGCCACAAGCACCTCGTCCGCCTCGTCGGTAAGCCACCGTTCTCCCCTTCCGGCCGCCGCCGCCGTCGCCGTGCAGTTAACATCTTGTCAATTTAATAAGTACAGTTTGTTTATTCGCTTATGGTTTTCGACATGTGATTCCTGCACATGGGGATGTCGCCGTTAACAATGTTCAATTTGAACGCGATGTCCTCGGTTTCCTAGGAGCGAGATGCATGTGCACATGCATAAAAATGCTTTGACCCTTCACTTTAGCGGGACTTTACAGCATCAATGCGTTCATGCGCGTCAAACTTAGACCAACCAACCTTTCCCAGTCTGTATTCTGCTTAATCATATTTGAAGCTCATAATTGCTACCACTATGATCGTTTTCTATTGAGACATCTCATTACAAGCCATCACACAGCAACTATCATGATCCGTCCCTCACAGCACACTTTTTCTATAGAGCACGGCCACATTATGAAAATCAAACACTCCAAACTTTCCAAAAAGAAAAAAAGCTTAGAACGTTGAATTTGCTTCGTGATTCGTGCTAGTCATGACTTGCAACTGAGATTCTATGATATCACTAAGAATTGAGTAATTTTTTAACTTAGAATTAGTCACATCCTTAAATATTTACCATCACAAATGTAAAGTTACATCCCTCCGTTCATTTTTATAAGTCACACTTCTTAACATTTCAACAGTAAAAAGTAAGAAGTGTGTCGACGGAGCTAGTAGCAGAAATTGATATACCCTCGTGGACAATGCAGGGTGGAGCCATGACAACGGCGAGCTACTGCTGGTGTACGAGTACATGCCCAATGGCAGCCTGGACCAACACCTGTTCATCTCAGCGGCGGGGTCGCGTGAGAGGCAGCCGCTAGGGTGGGAGCTTCGGTACAACATCGTCCAGGGCGTGGCGTCGGCACTGCACTACCTGCACGACCAGTACGACCAGCGCGTGGTGCACCGCGACCTCAAGGCCTCCAACATCATGCTCGACGCCGCCTTCACAGCTCGCCTCGGCGACTTCGGCCTCGCCCGGGCCATCGAGACGGACAAGACCTCCTACACGGAGGAGGTCGCCGGCGGCGTCCACGGCACCGTGGGGTACATCGCACCCGAGTGCTTCCACACCGAGAAGGCCACCCGCGAGTCCGACGTCTATGCATTTGGCGCCGTCATCCTAGAGACGGTCTGCGGCCGCCGCCCGCGCGTCGACATCGACGGCTTCCACTTCCTGGTGGACTGGGTGTGGCGCCTCCACCGCGACGGCCGCGCGCTCGAGGCCGTCGACGCCAGCCTCGACGGCGCCTTCGACGAGGACGACGCCGAGCGGCTGCTGATGCTGGGGCTGGCGTGCAGCCACCCTACCCCCGCCGAGCGGCCCAAGGCACAGGCCATCTCGCAGATCCTCTTGCGCGCCATGCCAACGCCGGCCGTGCCGCCGTTTAAGCCTTCGTTCGTGTGGCCGGCGAACGACGGGGGATTCGACACCATGTCGACGACGGCGGGGACGTCCAGCCAGGTCAGCACGGTCGTGACATCGTCGTCCACGTGGAGCGACAACTTTGCGAGGGGGAGCCAGAGCCAACCGCCGGCGCCGGAGCAAGACACCTCTGGTTCACTGGTTTGACACGTCAGATTGTCATTGCCACCGTGGAGTCGAATATTGTCTAAACCGGGGGCCTCTACGGTGAAAGGGAATCGAGATCAAGAAGAAAATTGCAAATCAGTAGGCACTCTAGTGTGGAAACCATTTCTTTCCTATGATCCCCCCCTCCCCCCTCTTTTTTGGCTTTCTCAGCAGTGTTCGTCTAATTGTCCATCAAGCTCAAAAGGGCAAGGATGGCGCGGTGCAATTGTTCGTGAGGAAACATTTTCTTCTAATGTTTTTTTTTGGGTGTTTCACCATTCTTTATGTGTAATTATCTTTCACACTACAACAATAGAATCTAATTTGTGTTTCTCTGACGATTATTATTGGTTAACGTCGCGAACCGTTTATTGGTATTTTTGGACGCCCGGGCCATCAAGACGGACAAGACCTCCTACATGGAGGAGGTCGGCGGCGGCGTCCACGGCACGGTGGGCTACATCGCGCCCGAGTGCTTCCACACCGAGAAGGCCACCCGCGAGTCCGACATCTACGCCTTTGGCGCCGTCATCCTGGAGACGGTGTGCGGCCGTCGCCCGCGCGTCGACATCGACGGCTTCCACTTCCTGGTGGACTGGGTGTGGCGACTCCACCGCGACGGCCGCGCGCTCGAGGCCGTCGACGCCAGCCTCGACGGCGCCTTCGACGAGGACGACGCCGAGCGGCTGCTGATGCTGGGGCTGGCGTGCAGCCACCCCACCCCCGCCGAGCGGCCCAATGCACAGGCCATCTCGCAGATCCTCTTGCGCGCCATGCCAACGCCGGATGTGCCGCCGTTCAAGCCTTCCTTCGTGTGGCCCGCGACCGATGGGGGATTCGATACCATGTCCATGATGGCGGGGACGTCCAGCCAGGTCAGCACGGTCGGGACATCGTCGTCCACGTGGAGCGACAACTTTGCGAGGGGGAGCCAGAGCCAACCGCCGGCGCCGGAGCAAGACACCTCTGGTTCACTGGTTTGACACGTCAGATTGTCATTGCCACCGTGGAGTCGAATGTTGTCTAAACCGGAGCCTCTACGGTGAAAGGGAATCGTGTGGAAACCATTTCTCTCCTATGATCCCCCCCCCTTTTTTTTTGCTTTCTCAGCAGTGTTCGTCTAATTGTCCATCAAGCTCAAAAGGGCAAGGATGGCGCGGTGCATTTGTTCGTGAGGAAACATTTTCTTCTAATGCTTTTTTTTTTGGCTGTTTCACCATTCTTTATGTGTAATTATCTTTCTTACCACAGCAATATAATCTAATTTCTGTTTCTCTGACGATTATTATTGGTTAACGTCGCGAACTGTTTATTGGTATTTTTGGATCCCGGTAGTGCGCACAAATATTAATGCAAGGTCTTTTTTTGTAAGGGGTTTTGTATTTAGCTCAAACCGCTCAGGTTCTCACAATCATGCTCGACACACTCAACACGGGTGGCGGCAGTTCACTTTGGTAATTTTAAGACCTGGGATATCTCTGACAGTCTGTAGTAAGTAAATAATTTTTTTCTCCATACGCCTCCCATGGGAGCCGGGTTCCATTATCGTAGATAACAGAAGATAGTTTTACAAAAAAGTGAAAACACAACATAAATAGAGAAGAAAAACAAAAGCTAGCATTTTTTCTAAAAAGCAAAGGGAAACCGCTGCAGGAAAGTTCAAAAGCAGAGCTAGCAGCTTGAGCACCCAGCGAAGTTAACATTAATTTACAAGTTTTTGAGGCAGAGGGTGTAGATCGAACCCTAACAGAAACACACAACACCGTTCTTTACTTTGGACAGCGGACGAAATACTTCAAACATGTGAGAACTCGAACTCGCAAACTTACAGACTCAAATCTCCTCGTCTTCATCAGCATCTTGTGTTGCCTATGTTCTGCTTGAAGCCCTGGAACCTGAGACCTCGTATGCTCTAATCCCACCCTATGAATTTGGTCTGCCCCTTCAGTGATCATTTTCTTCTCAGCCTCCGATTGCAGCACTGCCCAATAACGAAGAAAGACACACCTGTAACAAACCATGTCAACGGGAGATAATATTAACTTGCCTTTAAAACAAGCCTAGTTTCGAAGCTTCCAAATTTCCCAGCACAAGACAGCCACCCCAACCACATGCAATAGGAGATCTGATTAGCTGAACGTTACTCAGAGCTGAGACAGCTGACGCACACACGGACTCTAGGATCAGAGGAAGCTTGGTGTGATCATCCCCATAATGGCAAGCTAGGCCTTCGATAGTTTCAGCATTTGCACACCGATCAGTTCCACCCAAGCAACCATGCCTCCATGGTCTTTCTTTTTACGACCGCAACAGTGGGTAAGTTCATTTTCATTAACAGAAGAAAACCAGGTTATGGGCTCCATTCCTCGATGATAAGACATGAATCAACATTTTTATTCATGTCATCTGATTTCTTTGGCAATCTATACCTCCATATATGTTAGTGTTTTCACTTAATGTTATGTTAAACTGTTTTTCTATATGCTTTTGTTAAAACGAGATCAATGGTTAAAGATTTAAGGGAAAATATGTAATGAAAATCAACCGAGCATTTTCAGAAGGACATACTTGAGATAGATGCATGTGTTGTTGAAAAAAAAATACAACACATGTTGAATTACCTGTTTTGGTCACATATGTTAAGAGGACGTTGCTTATTTGGATTTACCGTGTGATCTACTAAATTAAATTCTCATGTCGATTTGAGTGTATCAACTGAGTTATATAACGATCAAAGTAGACCTTCTGACTTCATTATTAAACCCGATTTGGAACGTATAGTATTGGTTAGACATAATGAAGAGTTGACTAAAATTTATTGTTATGAATCCACATATATTCTTTTTACATGTTAAATTTGTTTCTCTCCCGCTGCAATGCACCGGTATGTTTGCTAGTATGTGTAAAACGGGACGAAAGCGTTTTTTCGTGCGTTATCACCGGAGCTTGCCCACCTTGTGAACCGCCCAGATATGAGATAGTCGACCCATCGCCAACCTCCAATCTTTTAAAAGCTTACCAACATATATAGGCATTGAGATAAATGGGTCGGAATTGCCAATTGCTCCTTGTGTGTGTGACATAAGCATGGTCTCTCATTCTACGGTAAAAACAGAGAGGCTACGCAAAAGGTGCGCACATGGCAATTCATAGAGATGAAGATAACATTAGACTATATAGCAAGGAACATACAAACAAGCACAACCTGCTCAGTTGGGGCATGGTTTGGAAGTTGTCTCACGCACCGATCGATCATACCAAACACATCAGCAGCCATAAACCTCCATATATTCCCGTGAGCTTGACAGGGAAGACTGCACGTACAGGTTACATTTGGACCGAGCAGTTTATTTCATCAAAATGGTTTGTCCCGTATGCACAAATGTCCTTTTCGACGTCACTTTTGTCACGTTAGACTGCGCTCGGCCCACTAAATAATACTCCCTCCGTCCCAAAATAATTGTCTTAAAGTTGGACAAAAGTAGATGTATCTAACACTAAAACAAGTCTAGATACACTCACTTTTGGCTAACTTTTAGACAATTAATTTGGGACGGAGGGAGTAATTGTTTCAGAAAAGACTAACTCATGTTGCTACTTGCATGAAATTGTGTCACAACCACCCAGGTTGAGCACAAATACACCATCCCTCCGAGCGAGTGACACAACACAACTGGCCACTCCCTGCTAGCTAGCTTCTACTCCATCAGGGAAACCCACTCCAGGGAAATAGCTCAACATAACGCAAACTACTTGAAGATTACAAATCGTTCAGAAAACACACACATTTAACAGGTACTCCCAATGGCGGAGCTCGACGAAGAGTGTAGGGGGCGAAATACTATATTTCTTCTCATTTTAACCCATCGCCAACAAATTTCCTTACGATTTGCTAAACAACAGGGGGGGGGGGGCGGTGGCCCCTGCCCTCAACTAAGCTCCGCCTCTAGGTACTCCCTCCCTTAAAAAATACATGACTTTTATTTTCGTGTATAAATACATTCATATCCAAACAAACAAAAGTCATGTATTTTTAAATGAGTAACTAGCAAAAAAACAAAAACAGCACCAGACGTCTCAAGAAATGGTGCAAGCTCCAGGTCACTTGTCCATCATCAAATTACATGAAACATTCAGCCGCTGTCCAGTCTTGGCACCATCGGTGGCGGTGCCCATCCCTCTAAATATTGTGTTGGCGCGCCATCAACCTGAGCCTGGCCCAGGTCTGCACAAGAGCGACGCCGCTGCTGACGCAACTAGCACTAGGGCTAGGATCGCCGAGATCTCCCGGCTCCTACAGATGCTACGGTGTCGGACGCATATGGGCGTGTCACTCAAGAACATAGCGACGGCCACAGCGGAGCATCCCGTGTAGGAAGTCGCAATGGCGAACACCTGTACGTGCATGAAGTATGTTACTGCGAGGTTCTCATCGAGTATGATGTATGATCGCTCGAGTTACGTACCCACTCAAGGACGACCTGCATGATCCAGTAGTGGCCATCCGCCGACCACCCTAACCACTGGTGTAGGGTTGCGATGTGGAATATGATCATCATCGGAACCCAGCAGAACGCCAGCATGAAGATGACGAACTTCAGGGATCTGTACGGACAAGAATCGCAGGAAGTAAGTGCAGGATTCACATAGACTGGCACGCGGGGGAACACGGGCGAATACAAGATGTATAACCTACATGAACGCGATGAAGCCTGGGAACCCACGTGACGGCATGTGGCTGGCTAGGAAGGACGTCGCGGCCAGTGCGAAGACCACCACTCTGCACACCAGCACAAGAATGCCGCGGCGCTGCATACCTGCAAGACCAGCATGGCTTTAGGGTAACGGGTAAATGCTGAAACAAAAACACAATATCCAATGGAGAGGAACCAGGGAAGGGGGAAGGGGCGAAAGGGTGAAACCTTAGGGTAAGAGAACAGAACAGTAGAACTTTTGCTCAATCACAACGTTTCAAGACAGAAAATCACAAATGTTGCCGCGATAATCATCAAGAAACGGCCCAATTCTCTACCTTGACGGGCAAAACAGAGGAAAGTAGCGAGATGAGCCGTTCAGATATTTCTAAGGTGGGAAGGAAGCAAACAAAGAGAGTGAGGGAGAGAGATATACACGAGCCTCTGGCCCGGTCGTTTCCGTTCCAGGCATGTTGCGTGTGTGCGCGCTAGCTAATATAGATCGACTAATTGAGTTTGCGGTCTAGCCAGGTTGGCAAGCCAAAGCATCGGTCGGTCTAGCCAGGTTCCATTAATGGCCGTACATTTCCTCGTACTACCGTTGCTGCTCTTCTTGGCGACCCCTGCCGCCTCCGCATCCACCACTTCACTCGCTACCAACACCACGGCCGATGGCTTCACGGCTCCTGCTGGCGGCGGCAACGTCACCACGTTCAGCTTCTCGGGCTTCCACGGCGACCTCCGCGGCGCCGACCTGACGGTGGTGGGCGACGCCAACATCAACCAGGGCGCGCTCCAGATCACCCCGGACTCGCTCAACGACGCCGCCGACTTCCTCACCAACAAGTCCGGCCGCGTCCTCTACTCCGCCCCCTTCAGGCTCTGGAAGGACGCCGGCAATGGCAATCCCAGCCCCGGCACCGGCGGCAAGAAAGTCGCGTCGTTTAGCACCGTCTTCACCGTCAACGTGTTCCGCGTCCCTGGCACGGAGCCGGCGGAGGGGTTCGCGTTCCTCATCGCGCCGTCCGCGGACACGCCGCCCGCCGGCAGCTACGGCGGCTTCCTCGGCCTAACCAACGCGACCACCGACGGCAACGCCACGAACCAGGTCGTCGCCGTCGAGCTCGACACCGAGAAGCAGCCGCACGACCCGGACGACAACCACATCGGCCTCAACGTGAACAGCGTCGTCTCCGTCGCCAACGCCTCGCTCAAGCCCCTGGGCATCGAGATCTGCCCGCTCAAGACCGCCAAGTACAACGTCTGGATCGACTACGACGGCGCCGCGCGCCGCATCGCCGTGTACATGGCCGACGTCAAGGAGGCGAAGCCCGCGTCGCCGGTGCTCGCCTCGCCGCTCGATCTCGGGGCCACCGCGGCCGAGAAATCCTACTTCGGGTTCTCGGCCTCCACGGGGCGCAAGTACCAGCTCAACTGCGTCCTGGCGTGGAACATGACGGTGGAGACGATCCCGTGGGACGACGCGCCCAGCAAGTCCGAGAGCGGCCTGAAGTTGGGACTCGCCGTCGGGGTGCCCGTGGCGGCGCTCGCGCTGGTCGTGGCCGCCGCATTGGGCTACTACCTGTGCGTGGCGAAGCGGCGCAAGGTGCATCGCGACGAAGACGGCAGCGCCATCACCGGGAGGATGATCCGGAGCCTCGCCGGCGGCCCGAGGGAGTTCGACTACCGGGAGCTGCGGAAGGCGACCAACAACTTCGACGAGAGGATGAAGCTGGGGCAGGGCGGGTACGGGGTCGTGTACCGCGGCGTGGTGGTGGACGACCACAACAACCCGGCCACCGCCGGGATGACGGTGGAGGTGGCGGTGAAGAAGTTCTCGCGGGCGAGCACGCAGGGGCAGAACGACTTCCTGTCCGAGCTCAGCATCATCAACCGTCTCCGCCACAAGCACCTCGTCCGGCTCGTCGGTAAGCCACCGTTCTTCTCTTCCGGCCGCAGCCGCCGTCGCCGTGCAGTTAACATCTTGTC
>JAPCYS010002806.1:0-42452 GCA_028641055.1 Alopecurus myosuroides
TCGATAAAAGATATAGATGAAGTAGCACCGAAGTAATAATTAGAGAGTCATGAAATATAAAGGAGGAATCTAGAATGCTGCTGAGAATGTATGGAATGGTTTTAGACATTTTATGAAAAATTGAAGAATGGTATAGGAAGGTTCCGGCATATTTCGGAGGGTTCCAGGATTTTCTATACTTCAAAGAAATGAAGGAATGGTAAAAGCCCTGGTGGGGACACATGTGTCAATGAGGCACATGGGCCCAACAGTGGTGCGGACAAAGAGGATGGAGAAACCCTGACCGAGTTGGCCAGGGACTCCCCTAGCGAGGCGCATTGGCAAGGGGAGGTTGATAAGTTGCAAACGTATCTATAATTTTTTATGCTCCATGCTTGTTTTCTACCCAATACCTTTTGTTTTCCACATTTTTCTATCATTTTCCTTCGTTTTTCGGATGTTTTCATAGACTAACATATTAAAAAGATGCCCCGGGACAATTGCTATTTTCTACTGTTTTTTATTTCAAAAAGGTTCTGAAGAAAATATTCTCGGAAACGGCTGAAAATCCACGAAGATCATTTTTTTTTACCTTGGCGCCCCTGGCCACCGCCTCTCGGTGCCTCTTCGCCCATAAATTTCCCTTAACCCTAAAAAGTTCGGGGACGAGTTATTTTCCATGAAACATACAAAGAGGCGTCGTCACCTTGAAAGTCTAGTCTAGGGCTTCTGCAGCCCTGCTGTGACACCCTGGTGGAGGGGGAGAATTGTCAACAGAGGTGTCGGATATATGCCAAATGGGGGTTTGTATCTGGCATTGGCCGAAGGCCGGATTACCCGGGTGTTCCATAGGTAATGGAGCAAAGTCCTTTGGGCGGCCTAGTAAGCTGACACACAGAAAGGCGAATTCTAGAAGAACCCAGATTACTGCCAGCTTGGAGAAGAAGACGGGCATCTTGCTTACCAAGAAGAGGAATACTTTCCTTAGACTCCATGTTTTCCGTCATGTAAGCCCTAGTCCGGATGCATATATAAAGCCGGACGGGAGCTGCCTCAGAGAGAGGACAGGCACAAAACCTAGACTCACACTGTACTTCGTATACTTCAGGCTTTAGTCCCGATTTGGTGAGATTGCAGGGGCAGGGGCACCACCATTGTTGCGAATTACCGAACCTACGTAAACTTGTGTCCCCGCCTACGGCAACTTCCCTACGTTTCCCATGATCTACACAAAGGATTATGGCACCCCCTGCCATGAACCATACTACGAACACTCGGCAGGAGGCCTCTTCATCGACGTTGGTACCTCCCACGATCATGCGGGTGTAGTCCCTTCTCGGGGCTGAGGGCTCCATCTAGTAGCTAAGTGCTTATGTCTATCTCCCATGATGTGATCTTGATTGTGATCGTGTGCTACGTTATCATTGTTGAATCTATTATGTTTCCCCTTCATTATTTAATGGATCTGATGTACTCAATTGGTTTTATCTAGTATAATTCTCCAGAGTCACCTTTGTTCCACAATGACAGTGCGGGTGGCGTGTGTGACTCTATGGACCTTGAATTAGAGGGATACTTACCATGAACCTGTTCCTACTTTGTTGGATTTAACTGGAATCATGAGGTTTCTTGATGATTGTGTTTAGTATAATCTCTATAGTGCCATGGTGACAATGCAGGTGTTGTAGATTGATTGGAAAGATACTATTCGGGAGATAGGTTGTGGTGTTTATTAGCACTATCTTTGGATGTCCAAAGTGACAGAGTTGGGGTGTTCTTTGATGGGAATGTGAACTTTGAGGTGTGCTTGTCTAGCCCTACACGATTCTTATCCTATTTGATTCACGAGGAATGTTCTCCGAGCTATGTCTTTCATGCATGTTGTAAGAGGAAGTAGCATATGTTTAATTATGTTAATATTGTTGAGACTGACCACTAATGAAAGTATGATCCCTAGGCCTTGTTTTCTACCATAGCTATATTGTTTTCTTTCAGTTTTACTACCTGTTTGCTTGCTTTAATTTTTACTACAAATTTAATACACCTTGGTTTACCATCCATATTACACATATTTTATCATCTCTTCACCAAACTAGTGCACCTATACAACTGACAATTGTATTAGGTGTGTTGAGGACAGAAGATACTTCTTGTATCTTAATTACAGGGTTGATTTAGAGGGATAAATTCAACCTATACCTCCCTGAGTTCAATAAACCTTGGGTTGCTCACTTGAGGATTTGCTGCTGTCTTACCAACCTCTACGCTTGGAGACCCAACATAGTCTAGAATAGTAGTAACATGGAGTAGACATCAAGCTCTTTTCTAGCGCCGTTGCCGGGGAGATTAGCGCTTGAAGGTATCTCTTTAGATCTTGCAATTTTGTCTTTTTTTCTTGTTTTTATTTTCAGTAGGCTAATTTTTACTTGTTTCTTCTTGTGTGTTGTTTTTTATTTCTATTTGTTACTTTGTTTTATTATGAAAACACCCACTATTAGTGGATGTTTAGGAATGACCCCTCAACCACTCATGTGGTATAGAAAGGTCCTCAACCTACTGAAATTGTTCCTTTTACAATACATGTGGGGACAATCGATCGTGTAATGAATAATCATTATGCAGGAGATGGATATGTCCATCCAAGTGTGCATCTGCTTAAAATTAAAGAATTGTGCGAGTTGTTTAAAATTGCAGGTGTATCGGGCGAAGTAATCATGAGGAAAATATTTCCCTTATCACTGAAAGATAAGGCACGGGTTTATTAAAGATGATTCTCACTTATTGGATTATAAGGATATTATGTCTCTCTGTTACTCTAAATTTTATCCTCTTGATGAAATGCATCAAGACAGGAATTATATCTTTCTTGGGGAAGACATAAATAATTAATGCTTAAATGCCCCAATCATAACTTTTTAAATGAAACTATTGTTAACAATTTTTCTACAAGGCTTTCTCGTCAGGACAAAGATATGCTTGATGCTTCTTCAATGGGTTCTTTTACGAACTATAGGGTTGGTGTTAAATGGGACCTTATTGAAAAGATTGAACGCAAGACTGAATATTGGGAGATTAACAAAGGTAAGGAATCAGGTATAGATTATGAGTACGATTGCATTAAGTCCTTTGTTTAAACTGATAATTTTTAATAAACTTAGTGCTTAGTTTGGACTTGATTCTCAAATACGTGTTTGTTTTCGCAAATCTTTTGCTTCTCATGCCAATGTTCCCAAAGATAATTGGACCAAGTATCATGAACATTTTAAAGAACTTTTCAAAGAAAATGAAATAGTTTATAATGATTGCAATAGTCATGATTCAGTTTCTGAAAATAATGTTTTATATAAGCATGTTAATTTTTGTGGAGTGCATAGACCTTGTGAAAGTACTCGGGTTGAAGAAGATAATTATTCTAAGCAACATAAGCATGAAAAAACTAGCACATGGAGTAAAGATCTACATGAATTTGCTAAAAAGGTGCAAGACCACTATCCTTCTATTTGTGCACTTTGCAATGAAGTGGGACTCTTTCCAATGATTTAACTTTTGTGATAGAATCATTAATACCCTTTGTGATGACATGATCACCTCTGATCTTTATGATGAACTTACTTTATTTTTGGGGTGTGAAGAGCTATTAGGAAAAACCTTTGGGTTAGGCTACAGAACATTTTACAGGGATGCTACAGAAGGGAACATGCCCGAGAGGAAATAATAAAGTGGTTATTATCTTATTCCTTGTTTATGATGAATGTTTATTTCTCATGCTAGAATTGTATTAACTGGAAACGTTGATACAGGTGTGTTTAATAAACAAACAACGGTTCCTAGTAAAGCCTCTCTTTTAACTAGCTTGTTGATTAATAGATGATCAAGGTTTCCTGATCATGAACATTGGATGTTGTTAATAACAGGTTCATGTCATTAGAAGAATGATGTGATGAACATAGACCCAAACTAAATATAGCAATGCGATCAAGCCATTAAGTTACATTGTTATATCACACATACGAAGTAACTCTAATCCTTAGACCATGATATCATGTCAATCACTAACACCGAAAGAGTGCTTTGATGTCATCAAACGTCACACCGTAATAGGGTGACTATAAAGGTGTCGTTGGGTATTCGGAAAGTATTAGTTGAAGCTCATGGATCAAGAGTGGGATTTGTCCATCCAAATGACGGGGAGATATACTCTGGGCCTTCTCGGTGATATCACATCGACACCGCTTGCAAGCACATGACTAGGTCACAAGGATGTCATATTACGGAACGAGTAAAAGAGTACTTGTCAGTAACGAGATTGAGCCAGGTATGGTTGATACCAATGACCGGATCTCGGACAAGTGAAATATCGCGAGACAATGGGAATTGGTTACGACGTTTATGGTTCACACGATCACTAGATTCATCGTTGAATGTGTAGGAGTCATTACAGATCTCCAGGTCCCGTTGTTGACTATTGATCGGAGAGGTGTCTCGGTCATGTCTACATTATTCACGAACCGTAGGGTGACACACTTAAGATACGATGACGCGATTGAGTGGATACGGAATATCGGAGAAAAGTTTGGACAAGACCGAAATTGTTTCAGGGAATATTGAAATAGTCACTGGAATAGTTTCGGGGAATATTGAAATAGTTCAAGGTGGTATATGTTAATGTTTGATTAACAAATAGTTCAAGGGGGTAATTGTTAATGTTTGTTAATATGATTAACAAATATTAAAATAAAGAAATAAAATTGTTTTCTTTATTTATTAAAGAAAACCCTTGGAATTTTGAGTGGGAATTGATGAGAGAATGAGTGGGTTGAGTGGAGACTCCACCCACATGATGAGGGGAGAGGTGGAGGCACCAAAATTTCATGTCTGCCTCCCCCTCCTATATAAAGAGGTGTTGGAACTCTCTCTCCACACACAACTTGGTGTCATCTCCATCTCCATCCTCCCGCTGATCCACCTCATGTTCATGCCCTTGGCGAAGCCCTAAACGAAGTTTTCTCCACCACACCACGCCGCCGTGCTTCTGGTTTCCGATGGATCCTCTACTTCCGCTGCCCCGCTGGATCGAGGGAACAGAGGTCGTGATAGAGCTGTACTTGTGACCGAGCACGGAAGCGCTGCCGGATTGAAACTCTCATCTTCACGAACTTGAGATCGATGTGAGTATGACTACATCAACAACTAGATTTGATCTCGTAACGCTTAGAGTCTTCGAGGGTATGTTTTCTTAAGACTCTCTCTATGCCCGTTGCTTTCATCTCCTAGATTATATCTTGGACTTTTAGGTGTCTCTCGCGTAGGAAAATTTTTGTTTTCTATGCAAGAACCCTTCAGCTACTCTTATTGTATTGAGCATTGCCATGAAAATACTAACATGTAAAATATTAGAAAGAATGGAACTTTACCAAATTATGAATGGAAGAATGTTTCTTTTACTTCCACTAACAGAAAAGAGAAAATCCCCCAAGTTGCTCCTATTGTTTCTAATTATAAATCAGAGTACGTGGAGAAGCTTGCTTTCCCACTACTTTCTCCTAAGGCAACTAAGGAGAAGAAGAAGAGGCGGAGGAGGAAAAATGGAGAGGATATGGTACCTTCACCTAAGTATGTTGCTCCTCTCATGGTTATTCCGAGTGAATATGATTTGAAAATTAATATTGAAGATGATATACATGATTGTTATATTGGTTATTATTCTGATTTTAAGTCTGTAGGCACTATTGAAGATGATTACTTTATGCCTACTTCTGAATTTGATGATCATAATTGGGACAACGATGATAGTACTTATAATCTTGAAACTATTTTTGGCAACAATCCTCAAAATGATGATATTAATAAATGGTATGCTATTAGTTCTACCCATGTACAATCTAATGATGATATGGAAAGCTTTAAGCTTGGGGATGATTGGTTTGAAAATACCTTTGCTATTAATAATCTGATGTTTTAAAATTGATTTGCTAGAAACTATAACTATCCTAGTGCTTATGATGATGATATAATAACTAAAACTAAACTTCTTAGCTCATCTAGCTTGGAGGAGAAAATTGAGTATGATTATAATATGCCACCTATTTATTATGATTACAGTGATGAAAGTGGGTTCGGAGATTTGATGACTTTAGGTATATTAATCCCACAACTTTGGATAGTGTTAGATCTTATGATAATATTGTCAAACGTGGGTTTGGAGAGACAGTGACTTTATTTAATGATGATCCCACTATTTCTGAGAGTAATAAGAATAAAGTTCCTTTGTGCTTCAATGAGTTATTTCTTTACAATATTATTTTGCATGGGAAGTGGGTTAGATTTAATTGTGCTTTATATTTGCTCTTTATTATCTCTACTATTATTCTTCAATTCTTTTTATTATGTGAGCATCTTTAAAAAAACATATGCCTAGCTAAAAGGCTTTAAAGAATAGCGCTTGTGGGAGGCAACACACTTTGTTTTCCATTTGTTTTGTTCTTTTTGTGTCTTGTAAGTTTTTTTTTATCTCTGTAGCAACCTCTCCTTATCATTTTTATGCAAAGAGTAACCTCTAATAGAGAGGCAGTGCGATTTTGGGGAAGTTGCTATTCTGAAACAGATTTCTGGGCTGTTACCAAAAAAATAATTTCTCTCAGCAGGAACGTCGGATTCCTTCGAAAAAAATAGACACATGACCAGGTTGTTATCTAGTTTTATTTAGTTTCCCACTCTTTGATTTGAGCAACATAAGATTTTCGAAAAAAAAACATCCTTACCGCCTGTTTAGTTTTGACAGATTTCTGCCAATATTTGCATTTGCATCTTAATCTCTTTTTTTTGGTGTTCTTTTGAGGGGAAGAGCTTAAAAAAAAGTTGTGACAGTAGCTATTGTTATAAATTGGGTGTTTTACTTGTGTTGAAACTGAACCAAGTTGTTTTATTATTTTGATTACACTAACATTTCTAATGAAGATTGTGAGAAGTTTTGTGTGGAGGAAGTTTTCAAGTGTAGGGAGAGAAGTATGATGTGATGAGATGAAGGATGGACAAAAGATCAAGCTTGGGGATGCCCATGTCACCCAAGACATATCCAATAAGTACAAGCGTCAAAGCCTGGGGATGCCCAAGGCATCCTCTTCTTCGTCAACAAAAATATCAGGTTTCTTTCAAAACACTATATTTTTATTCCTTCAGATGATGTGTGTTATTCTTGGAGAGTATTTTTTATTTATTTTGCTTTCATTTTGTTTAGTTTTCTTTGCTTTAGCTTTTGGTTGGATCCTAACACTTTTATCTTGGGAGATACACGCTCTGTTTTTATTTTTCTGCGAGTGTTCAGTTTTTGCTCGTACTGTGTTTAGCTCTTATTTTTTTACTCAAATTTTCTTCAGAATTTGTTGGGTTGCTTCAGTTATATTTTATTATCTCTCTGGTATTTGATGAATATTTTCTTTGAGATTTGTTTTGAATAATTTGATTGGCGTTGGAGAAGAGTAAATTGTTTCATGCTTATAGTGGTGCAATAGGAAGCTAGTTTTGACTGTGGCTTAGGCTTTGGCATGTCATATTAGATGTTATTTTAATTGTGTGCTTAGTTATTTATGATGTATCATGACTAGTCTCAGATATCTGAGAGTGCTTAATGTTCCATTGAATTTAATCATGTGTTGTTCTCTCATATTGAAGCATGCTATTGTGGTATTTCTCGTTTGAATGATTTATCTGGATTGAATTAGCACATGCTCACACCATCTTATGACTACAAAAAAGTCACTTATAGCCTTGATGATCATTTAGTTTTTGACTTGTAATGTCACTTCATGCTTTTATTAATGATGTGTTGTCGCTATGCATGATTATGGACATTATTGCTCTCTTAGTTGGTCTCTGCCACTCTTTTGCTAGCCTTCACATGTACTAAGTATGAGCTCTTCTCATGTATCAAACTCCCAAAAACCAAAGTATGTCAATTGTGTCCACCATATCTACCTATATGTGATATTTAACCACCACTCGAAGTAAATTTCTCGTGTGCTACCGTTAAACCTTCAAAATTATAGGTTGTTCTATGTTCTTGTTTTAGCTCTTGAGGAAGTGGTTTAAAGTTTATTATGGTTTGTGTGAAGAAAGTTCTTTTTCCTTATTTCACCCAATGAGAATGGAATCTGTGCTCATCTAAATTTGCAGAGAGATGGCACCAATTAATATAACAAAAACACACTTCCCCATGGTTTGATGAAAGTTGGTGGGTACCCGTGAACACGGCTAGCCCTAGTTTGTGAAAGAAAGGTGGTGGTGGGGGGGTGCCAAACTAATAAAACAACGGAAACCGCTCTCAAAAGTCTAAACACTTTGCTTGACATGGATTATGGTAAGTTTTTCATTACCGTTCGTTGACATGGACATCGTCTCACGTGATGATCGTTTTGGTGTTGTGAATTTGGTTTGTGTAATCACTAAAACAACTAGATGGATGTTGTTTTTAGTGGGATTTTGCATAGTAATTTTGGAATTAACTTGAACTAAATTTACCA
The DNA here is from genome assembly GCA_028641055.1 of Alopecurus myosuroides. Classification (NCBI taxonomy): domain Eukaryota; kingdom Viridiplantae; phylum Streptophyta; class Magnoliopsida; order Poales; family Poaceae; genus Alopecurus; species Alopecurus myosuroides. The sequence goes on from JAPCYS010002806.1 coordinate 8,499, forward strand.
TGAACCACCAATCAAAGTGAATTTGCATAAATTTTAGTATTCATTGTCATCGACAGACTACCTTACACTTATATTGTTAATTGAGATAAAACTGGTGTGATCTAGTAAACCTTTATGGAGTCGTACTGTGTTAGTGAAGTTTAAAACCGAGTCATATTCTAGATTTTCGGTATAACATGCCTAGCTCCATGTGATTAATGATTGATTGATCTAAAGAGCACATGATTCTAACTTAGTATCCATTGTCATGCTTGTTTTCATAATACATGATCTTCAAAAGAATGTTTTGAGAATCAAAGGTGATTTAGGAGCTGAAAATAATTGTTTTCAGAAACAAGCGAGGAGTGAAAGATACATTGATATCTAGACCCGTATTTGCGGCAACATAACTAAGTATAATTTAGTGTGACAATATGTCCTTATATTATTTGAATATATGCAAGGATTGAAGACGCTAGGCGTTTGAATCTGTTGGAGGTATGCCATAGAGACAATAATATTCAGTTATTATTCTGTCTCCAAGTTAAGAGTTAAATTTATACCATCATTCTACAACCGCTATAGAACTTGAAAAAGGATGTTTTAAAAAGGAAAATCTGTGTGCGGTGTGAAGTCATAAACAAACAAGAGTTCCTAATCCTGTCTCTAAGATTAGCTTATGGTTTGTGAGATGATCATATTTTCCTGGTCATGGACTTAAAAGAAATTCTAGCAAAACATAAGAGTTTATTGTTAGGGTAACAATAGTACTGAACCGACCCAAGTGTATGTTGGTGCTAAAAGAGACCAAACAATAATTATGTACTTTAGCAAATGCATATGAATTTAACATTGACTATAATTCCTATACTATGAGAATATCTATTGACTACATGATCGAAAGTTATAATTTAGATATCATCAACCGTCTTGCCGTAACTTGAGATTATAAAGGTGATATGTGAGTATGACCTACAAAGTGTAATGGAACTGAGATCATTCAAGATTAATACTTAACTACTCTAGACGATAGAGAGGTACAATCTCTAGGCCCTTTCAGTATCACTCAAATAACATACCGTCTTGATAGACACGGTGTGATTTTGTCACAGGGTCATCGGGGATATGGATGAGAAAAGAGAACGGTATCGGTAAACGAGTAATATGTGTAATGATTAAAGAGTTTGATCAGACTAGATCACACAGTCTAACCTCATGATATCATTGGTATCGTGAAGCTAAGGGAATAAGTGCAAATAGTAACTTATAAGGTTCCCTCGTTCTTCTCGAACACACATGATCCATCATGGACGGCCACGGTCCCGCTGTTGGTTATTGTTCGGTAAGTGCATGAACATGACTGTGTGTTATGAAGCCCTTATGGGTCACATTCTTAATCTGTTACAACCTTTTATTGAAATAAATAATATGTTGTTATTGGTTTTATGAATGTTCTATGTCGTTACGATATCACAGAAACAAGTCCGATGTCAATCGGAGTGGTTTCAGGAAATTAATATAAGAGAGAAATTATGCTGATGACTAGGGGTGTAAGAAATGTGTTTATAAAATCTTTAGATAATATCTATGATTTTATCTATAGGGGTAATGGGGCTCCGGAAGATTTTTAGGGGACATTCCTTATACCGAAGCAGTGCTGGAGGGGGCAAATTTCCTCCTATGGGCGAAACCTAATTTTAGGGAATGCCAGGTGGGGCCCATGGTCTCACAAAGCACAAGGTTTCCGTAGGAATTTTCCTAAATTTATTTCAGAAATAAATGAGTGATAAAAAGAAAAACAAAAGAAAAACAAGGAGGGGAGGGATTGGACTCCACTTGGTAGTCCAATCCAAGTTCTCCTACGAGGGTGGTGTGGCCAAGGGAGGGAAGGGGAAACCAACCTCCCCCCATGGAAGGTGCCCTCCTAGCGCCCACTATATAATCCTCACCCCTCCTCTTTGGAGAACATATCATTGATCCTTTTGGCCTTCTATCTCTCCCATAGAATTAGAGGGCCTCCAGAATTAGAAGCCTCTAATTAGAGCTCTAAATAGATAACCTCTCATTTATTTAGAGCCTCTAATTAGAAATATCTCTAATTGAATTAGAGCCTCTTCTAATCAGGTTTTTGAGTTATATTCTCTCGATTAGACCTACCTCTAATTAGTTTTCTCTCTCATGTGTTGAGAACTTCCAGATTCATAATAGCTCTAATCATAGTTGATTAGAGCTACCAATTAGCAACGCAGGAAGGCTGTCTCTCTTCGTCGGTGCCGAGTCCTGGACGGCGGAGCGCTGATAGGTTGACACAAGCGTACGTGTGCACACGATAAGAGGGATTACACGTGTGATCCTTGACGAGGGAAGACTTAGCGACATCCTTGCAACTAGGCCTAGTAGTGAGGATCTATGATTATTCAGAACTCTTCTACGAGTACATTAAATCCGCTGTCCGGTGAACCTCGCATGTATGGTCATGCCTCGTTATCTGAATAGTGATCTTGGGGGACTACGTAGGGAATTTTTTAAAAATTCTGCAGCGTAGACCAGTTGAATCTTCAAGAATTTGGTCGCTAATATTATCATCTAAATTCCTTCCTTCGAGCTATAGTAGCTTCATCACAAAATTGTTATGATGGGAAGTATTGAAAGTATGGGTAAAAATCGTTTACCTTGCTTGAAGATTGCTAAGAGTGAAATCCGGAAGAATGCTAATAATATGGTGATATTAGTAGAACAATCAACTTCAAAGTATGACTCAATGGGTGATAGTATATGAATAACATGCCAAGGAGAATATGCTAGTTCGACTGGCATTGTATGATGTTCAATTATTCTTCTATAAAAGAAAGGGAATACTGATAATAGAATTACAGAAGTATATGGCAGAAAAGAAAGACTCGAAAAGTCTAGATCGGGAGTATTTGCTTGATATACAAGTTATAGATGTATTGCTAGTTAAGGAAGTATTTTTTTGTGTGGGTATTTTGATATTGTATTGGTTGGTATGAAATGTCATACAAAGCAACGCAATACAATAAATACAAGGGCATTAAAATAACTAGTAATATATATGGAATCGATCACGACAAGAACATAAATAAAATGTTATTGTGTTCACTGCTGTATCGAACCAAATCTTCAAGATTCATTTTAAGAACTTAATAAGTTTTTATTTTGTGCCGGTATTTTGTGAGAACAAATAAGATTGTTCAAACTATGACCATGTTCCATAATAGATGGGTGAGTTAATATAAATTATGTTGGTAAAATAAACGTCTACACGACTAAATGCTAAATGTCGCAAGACATAAAGTTAAAGAACATCACTTGAATTGTGACACCGCCATTTTAGTTCATATTCGAAACGAAAACATGAAGAAAATCCGTGTTGATGGACTTTTGGAGTCATTTTATTTTTAATAAATTGACGCTTGCGAGACCTCTTCTAAAATATGACTAAAACTCCGTTATGTGTAGCCGAGCATGGTGGATTAATTTTCCTTCATAAGATTCTACCGATGATTTGAGAAAATATATGAGTATATCTATTTAATGAGAAAGGAGTTTGAACTTTTTTTTTGAATTAGTTTAAAGTATTGTTAGTATGAAGAAAAAATCATCATAACAAGAGAATCAATTATTTATGATTAGATCATAAAGGATAAAGTTTGAGTTACGAGTTTAGCAAAACATCTCAGTAGTTGCAGAATTGTTCTACAACTTATCCTTCTTGAAAACACCACATAACTAGGGAGTGTTCTAGAGACGTACTCGAACCTTGTTAGACATGGTCAGATAAATAAAATGCCATTATATTTTTGTACTTTATACATAAGAGACTACAATTTTTACACTGAAAAGAGCGTCATCATGATCCGTTGAAATTGACACCATATGTGGTAGGCTTGGGTAGTGACCCGAGTTGTCTTTTCTTATATTTTGGTATCCATAGCATGTGTAAAATATTTACAACCAAAATCGGATAAATATATGTTTATAAGTTTATCCCAAAGAAACTGTTGGGTATTTCTCCTATCACAAAACCAAAGAAAAATATTGCTTGTCATAAAGGGTTGATTTCTCGAGAAATTAGTACTTCGAAAAGAAGTCAGTGGGAGGACTATACAAACTTGACGAGATTATAGAATCTTCGTTATCATGTCAAGAGTAGCGCAGCACTGAAAGTTGTTCTGTGGGTTTTTTATTTTGACTATGTAGAAGACACGACATGTGTTGTAGAAACTTCAAAAGAATTTGCGAACTAAACCACAAAGGTCGTAAAAATTTGTAATTAGACTAGGAATGAAGTGTTGTTTGGACAACAAAGGACCTGTAAATTATAAAGGAAGCAAATGTTGGTCCCTGATTTTGTATACTAACTGTGAGTCATTATATCGGAGATAGTATCCCTGTACTAATTACAAATATGTGACTTGATAGTCCATTCAGAAGGCATGAAGCCCAACGATAGCAAACAGGTCTATGTACCAACAAGACATGGATTTTTACATCCATTGTAAGTTCGACTTGTCGAAAAGATGTTTCCAACAAAGTTCAACGAGTTGACTACGACAAAAAATTGATCTTTTGTGCTAATACGTTAGTCTTTGCGGATAGTTCTAGCAAAATTCATATTTTTAGATGTTGGAAAAGATGTTTCCAACAAAGTTCAACGAGTTGACTACGACAAAAAAATTGATCTTCTGTGCTAATACGTTAGTCTTTGCGGATAGTTCTAGCAAAAGTCATATTTTTATATGCTAGTTGAATAAACAAAACCGACTTTCCTCTCTATGAAGGTTGATCAAGGATATGTTCTTGACACGGTCTGCCAGTTTGGTAAATTTCAAAAGGTTGGTGGAAAGGTATGAAAACTTGAATGGTTGAGGTGAGCATAACGAAGTTAGAATCTTTACTTTAATAAAGTTATCAAAAGAGTTTGATTCCATCATGAAGCTAAAGATGCTTGTAGAGTTACAAGAAATGAAGTGGGGGCTCTAATACATATTTCTAATACTTTATGTAGATGACATATAGTTGATTGGAAAATGTGTATTTTAAATTAGCACGGTTAAGATTTCATATTGATGAAATGCTTAGGCTATAGAGATATTGGGCATCGATATATATAGAGATGGACTGAAACACCTAATATGGTTGAGCCAGAGTACATAAATGAAGTGTTGAAGCAAGTCGACATCAAAACGATAAGAAGGGGTTCTTGCCACATGGAAAAGAATGGAGCAATATTCAAGTGTTTTGACACATGAAGAGAAAAATCAAAATTGAGATTTCTAAGTCATGTGTTCCATGCTATATAAACAACCAGACGAGACCTATACTGTCAGGTGTTATAGCAGGATAGTTCATATGATGATTAGACAACTGTGGGAGAGATCCTTAAGTATTACAAATGCTAAGGATGTGCTTTCCTACGTAGCACTGAGAAACTATTCGTTGTAATATGTTACACTAATGGTCTTGTCATTTATCCTAATAAATCTATCTCAATTAAAATATGTGTTGAAGAGTGGTAGAATAGGTTGGAAGAAAGTTCCATGCAATTTTTGAACGAGTTTAAATATTAAAGTATTCTGATGAATACTACAACAAAAGCTAAGTATATTGTTGTGTTGACAACAAATAATATGATTATATTTGTCAAGGAGTTTGTTATTGAACTTGGTGAATTTTCAAGAATGCTGATACTATGAAACTACATTTTCACAATGTTAGTAACATTAGTTTGATTTGATGATTTAAGGTCTCGCCGGTTTAACAAATATATACAGAGCCATCTCATTAGAGAATGAGTGATGTGTGGTAGACGCAAAGACGAGAAAATACAAATAGACATGAACATGTCTTAGTTTTTGAAGGATTTTACCACATGCGAAGCATGGTAATAACACTAGAATACCATAGGTGTTAAGTGCTTACTTATTGGCTATATTATTGACTCTAGTGCAATCGGATACTGAAGGGAATATGTCCGAGAGGCAATAATAATGTGGTTATTATCTTATTCCATGTTTATGATAAATGTTTACTTATCATGCTAGAATTGTATTAACTGGAAACGTTAATACATGTGTGTCTAATAAACAAACAAGAGTTCCTAGTAACGGCTCTCGTTTAACTAGCTCGTTGATTAACTGATGATCAAGGTTTCCTGATCATGAATATTCAACGCTGTTAATAACGGGGTCATGTCATTGGGAGGATGATGTGATGAACATAGACCCAAAGTAAGTATAGCAATGCGATCAAGTCATTAAGTTTACATTGTTATATTCATATGAAGTAACCCTAATACTTAGACCATGAGATCATGCCAATCACTAAGATCGGAAGAATGTTTTGATGACATTAAGTCACCCAGTAACAGGGTTACTATAAAGGTGGCGTTGGATATTCAGAAAGCATGGTTTGAGCCTTATGGACCAAGAGTGGGATTTTTCCATCCAAATGACGAAGAGATATACTATGGGCCCTCTCGGTGATATCACATCGACATCGGTTGCATGGATGTAACTAGGTCATAAGGATGTCATATCAGAGAACGAGTAAAAGAGTATTTGTCAGTAACGAGATCGAACTACGTATGGCTAATACCAATGATCGGATCTCGGACAAGTAAAATATCGCGAGACAAATGGAATTCGTTACGTCGTTTATGGTTCACATGATCACTAGATTCATCGTAGAATGTGTAGGAGTCGTTACAGATCTCCAGGTCCCGATGTTGACTATTGATCGGAGAGGTGTCTCGATCATGTCTACATTATTCACGAACCGTAGGGTAACACATTATGTGTTTGAGTTGATACGGAATATCAGAGAAAAGTTTGGTCAGCACCGAAATTGTTTCGATTAATTTTGAAATAGTTCAAGAAGATTTTGTCAAATAGTTGTTAATAGATCTAACAACTAACTCAAGTTGGTAAATGTTAATGTTTAATTAACAAATAGTTCAAGGTGGCAAGTGTTAATGTTTTTTAATAGGATTAACAAATATTAAAGAAAGAAATGAAATTGTTTTATTTATTTATTATAGAAAATCTTTGAAATTTTGAGTGGATATTTATGAGAGAATGAGTGGGTCGAGTGCAGACTTCACTCACATGATGAGGGGAGAGATGGGGGGACCCAAATTTTGTGGCTGCCTCCCCCTCCTATATAAGGGGTAGGATCTCCCTCTCCCCCACACACATGGTGTCATGTCTTCCTCCCTCCTCCCGCTGCTCCACCACTTGTTCGTGCGTTTGGGGAAGACTTGAACAAATAATTTTCTCCACCACAACATGTCGTCGTGCTATTGGAGTTTTCAGATCCTCTACTTCTGCCGCCCCACTAGATCGAGTGAACGGAGGTCGTCATCAAGATGTACGTGTGACCGAGTGCGGAAGCACTGCCGGATTGCAGCGTTCTTCTTCCTGATCTTGAGATCTTAAAGTGACCGTCTTCATCATATCATCTACGAGATTTGATCCCGTAACACTTTTGGTCTTCGATGGTAAGTCCATCTAGCACTATCTATCTTACATCTTCTAGATTAGATCTTAACCCGTTGGTTGTTCTCAGCGTAGGAAAATTTCCGTTTTCTATGCTATGGATCCCTTCATTAGCTGGGTCGTGAAGTTGAGACCTATTGGCTCTGATACTGTATTGAATTTGATGCACTAACCAATTATCCCTAAAGTCCAAAATGATGGAAATCAATCATTTATAGTCATTCACATATTAAGTTAGACTATAAAGTTCACTATTAGACTACGGAAAATACATTGGTGCTCCTAGGTACCATTGCTTGCACATGATATTTAAAATAAATAGAAATTTATAAAGCTTCCAAAAAATATTCCGAAACTTTCGTTCATGCAAACATTATCAAATATTATACTTGTAACTTTTGTATGCCAAAGAATGACTTTCTTTGCCCCTGGTTAAAGATTTTCTTTAAAAACACTATATAAATACTATATTCATCATAGATTTGTCTTTTTTCCCACAAGTAAGTGCAAATCATTTCCTGGCCAATTTTTTTTGTACAATAGAATACTTGATCATCTTTAAGCGCAAAAATAAAAGAATTGTGTTTACCTTTTTTTTTAGTTTTTTGTTATACATGTCAGGTGTAGTGGTACCCAGGAGCCAAAAGTCCGTGTCCATCAGACAACAACTTTTTACAATATTTTTTCTATGTCTATCTTCATATCTATTTTATTAGAGGCCGCCTCACTATTTTTAATGCCTCTCGGGCAATAAGGCCTCCTTGTGTGCTTCTCAGCTGCAAAATATTTTTTTGAACGGGGCCTCAGCTGCAAAATAATCAATCAGCTAGATTCAGCCTTTGCATCTGCCATGAAATCCATAACCGCCCCAATTCTCGTGCTAGTTTCTCTCAATCAGTACGCCTCTTGCGCTGGATAAAAGAAGAGACAAACAATCACCCTTTTGGGCCATAACAAGCGGACGATGACGACCAAACGTCTCGATGGCTGGAGCGGCGGGACGGCGCCGGCGCCGGCGCCCGCATCGGCGCGGGGACCCATCCTTATCGAGCTCATCCTCGAGATCGTCGCACGATCTGACGTCACATCGGTTATCCGTTTCGCCGGGACATCCAAGTTCATCCGCCGCGCCATCCTCGGCCCAGCCTTCCGCCGCCGCCTCGCGCTCCACGGCCGCTTCGACCCGGCTTGCCTCGTCGCCGTTTCCTTCATGCGGCACGATGTGTACCGATCAGATCCCGCCCATCGGATCTTCCACACCCCGTCTCCAACCCAACACCTTGTCCGCATGGACACCAGCAGCCTCTCGAGGTCGTTTAAGCCCGTGGCGTCGCGGGACGGCCTGCTCCTCCTCCATCAGGAAAGGTTTCCTTCATCCAACCCCGAGCTGCTCGTCTGCAATACCTTCACCGGCCGCATCACCCCACTCCCCCCCGCCGCCGTGCGCGACACTTGCCTGCACGTCTTCCTCAGCGCCCGCGAGGGCCATGGCGGGCTCTCCTACGAGTACCAACTGCTCGTCCTGGGCAGGGACTTGCGGTTCCAGACATTCTCCTCAAAGCACAGAAAATGGGGCGCCGTCCGCAAAGCCTCGACGCCCCGGTCCCTGAAGATTCCGGGCGCCTCCTCTGGCTCTGCAGCTGTCATCGGCCGCGCCGTCTACTGGCTCTGCACCCTGGACGCCTCGGAAGTCTTCTTCTCCTACAAGATCGTCGCTCTGGACATGGAAGCGGAGGTGGCGACCACGATGGATCTCCCCTCAGGGTGCTTGTCTGCCCTTGATTGGATCTTCAATTTCGACCATCATCAGTCTGAAAGAAGAAGGACCTGCTGTCAGGAACACCTCCTCTTGGCCTCCGTGCGTGGCCGACTGAGCTTGCTTGTAGCGGAGGAATGCGGGATATCGATGTGGACGTTGGCAGCACCGGCCACGTCGACCGAGCGCACGGCGGTGTGGAGCCAAGAACTGGTGGTCGGCAGGGAAGAGATCGAGAAGCAGGTGCCGCTGGTGGGCTCGGATCTGCCATTTGTTCTGGAGGGGTTCGGCGAGAGGAGCGGCGCGGTAATCGTGCGCGTGGGCAGAGGCGACCTCCTCCGGCTCGACCTCGGAACCAAGGTCGTCAGCAGGCTCCATTACCTGGGGCATGCGTCCGTCACGTCCTTGTTCTTGCACGAGACAGCTCTTGTCTCTTTTCTTCAAGGCATGAGATCATTCTGAAGTCTGAACTCGCCATGTTAATGTGCCATTTCCAAATTAAGCAAGAACGTGGGGTGACGCGCCTCTCCTAGCTTGGGCCATATTGCTTCGACCAGGGCCGTACTGCTCTGTGCACGCCAAAATGGTGATTGCAGCTAGCTACAGCTTAAGGCAAGTACTCGCTCCGATCCCAAATAAGTGTCGTCAGTTGTATACGAGAGTTGTACGTGGCTAGTTCATTTCCAGCCACACTTATTTGGGATCGGAGGGAGTATATCAAAAAACAGTAAAACTCACCTAGCTAGGCCACCCCATAGTGATTTGACTCTCTGAACTGTCGGATCTGACCTATCTACGTCCCAGATCATTGCATTTTAACCAAGCTCTCCGCAACTGTTTGCTACGTTAATTCACGCAAACTGGGCTGCTACTCCGGGGGTTGAGTTGAGCGTTTTCTGGTTGATTGGGCTGTGACAAGTCAAACTCTTAAACGGGCTGGTATTTCCTGTACTCGAGGCCTCTACATTGCACCTTCCCAATTCAGTGCTCCTCGTGCAACGGATCAGATGCCTCCGGAAAAATAAGCGGCGGCGGCCGCGGCGAGGTACGAGTAGTGAAGAGTCTGAATCACATTCCCTTCATGATTTCGTCCTAGGTTGGGTGTCGATATCGCTGATCTGATCCTCATCTCGATCTTTTTCTCCTGAACCTAATATCGATCTCTTTCACCTCTTCACGTATGCACTTGCGCTGCACCGACTTCGACCTTTTCCGGCAACACCAACTGCAACTAGCAAGCTCCCTCGACGGTGACGCTGCTGGACTCGGCATCCCCGGGATCGCATCTGTCGAACGCGGCCTGGCGCACTTCCGCAATCCCTCCACGTCGGCGATTCCTCCCCCTGCAGGTCTCGCCCGCCCCTTTTCATGATATGCTTACTTAAGCCACTAGCATGCATCAGCCCTATTTTCTGTAGATCTAATATCAGGCAGTAAATATAAGGTAAACAAAAATTCAATTGCCACATGATTGAATTTGTCACGGTAGCTACTCTGAATATTTGAGTCGTTGCATCCTGTTTCATTCCAAGCCATCTCCATTTTCTATTTTTTTTAAGGCAACCTCATGGCCAGTTGATTATTATGAATCCCAAAAAACCATTTACTACGATGTTTTATATATACCAATAGTATCGTATATATATACCAATAGTATAATTTGTACTTCTGGAACTTCCGTTACTCCCTTGTTGTTCTAAATAAACTTACACATAAAAATTCCTACTTTTGGATGCATGGTATGCTTGTATTTATTTCATTACCGGGCGATAGGTATTGATTTGCTTAGCCATTCGAGTCACTAATCTATTTCTTTTAATTCAGTTTACTGATCAAGTTCACCCCTTAAGAAAATGGGTTATGTACAGAGAAGTTGTCTTGAGGTAACACATCTTGTTATAGTTATTTCCACGCACTCTTCTTTCAATTTATATCTGATCAAATGACTATATTGTTTGTTCATTTGTTTGATCCTGCAAATTAAGAATAAAATATTAGTAATCTCTGCTGCTTCCAAGATATGTTGGTTTGTGGTTTTTTTTAGCAACCTAGATTTTTTAGCAGATCAGAAATCGATTGACGGTTATATATCAATGTTATCCTGTGAACTTTTTCTACTCTGCACCTCACATTCAAGATATACACATAAAACTGGAACTGCAGTTTTATTTTAGATTTTTTAGGTTCAGGAATAGAGATATCTACTATGCAATTTCAACTCATTTTAAAATTGGTTGAGACATGTAAATCTAAAGCCTATATGTTAACCTCATTATGAACCAGGCAGACTTCTGTCTCCTAGAGATGATCTTTCGTTGGTGGTTTCTATGAAATAATACAATGCCTACTTGTTTTGTGATCTCTACAATAATATACAAGATATTAAGAGAAGCAGGTCTTCCACACCACTATTCTTCTGCATGCAATTTTACTATGGTAGAAGAAATATCTAAACTCCTGGCTAGAAATAAAATGTAGTTGTTAATTGGCTCAAATTTTCATATGGCATATGCAGGGAAATGAAGGATTCACCTGGCTTATGTCCCTGTTATATTTCTCCTGCATGGATTATTTCTTAAAGAAGTATGACCATCTGATTTATGAGCCATCAAAATCTACGAGGCATTGTATCAAATAAACCAAAATGGTGCAAGTTCAAAATAAATCAGAAGTCTTCAACTGCACATATCAAGAAGTAGCTTGCAATTATTCTCCTTGAGTTCATATATATATCCCAACAAACCGTGCTCTCTCTGGCTAAGTTCTGCAAAACTTCTCCGAAGCTTTTATTTTCTCCGATTAATCACCAACAATGAAAAATGAGAATATGGGCTTTATTTGCATTGGAAATCTATTGAAAATGAGAAATCAATTTTCTCAACTCTCCAAAGAATCTTATACTGCCTTCTCCTTTCCACTTCTGCAAGATATCATTTGCATTTGAATAGGTACGCCTTGGCGCTCTCTCGAAGAAAAAAAAAGGTAGGATATGAAATAGTGTGGTAAGCTCAGTTCTGTGATATACTGGTATATTCATAGATCTGGCATATGCATCCTGGCATGTTTTGGTACTATTTTATACAATATAGTTTAAAGGTTTAGGTCAATGGTTACTGTATATGGATATCTATTTTTATATGTAGGCATTTTCAACAATTTCAAGAACACCTTTTAGGTCTAAATTTCATGTTTTACTTCGTTCGATATTCATGAAGCATGCTTTTCTATTTTGTTGGAAACCCAAGATGGGAAGCTATGCATGTACTTCCTCATATTGATTTGTTTAGGCTGCTCACCACATATGCCATGTGGTTAGCTATGCATGTACTTAGATTGGTTGTTACCAAAGTTAGCAACCCCCCTCAAGGCTGACATATGATGTATCATCCTGCCATTTGCCGTGGTGTATCTGCTCACTTGACATTTTGTGTATGTGTGTGATCAAACATATTACATATTACTATTCCTTAGTAATATTATTTTGGATAGTACTAGGCTAGCTGTGCAAATTCTATTGCTTAATCTGATGTTAAATTGTGTTCCCCAGCACATTCAAAGATGAAAAAGAACTATCTATACTTTTTTCCGGATATGAAATATTTCAGTCAACACTCCCAGAAAACCGTACCTTATGATCACGTGAAACCATCTGGATGATACTGGGGAAAAAATCTCAATGTAGAAATAATACAAACTGCTCCATTGCTTTTTGTGATGTTCATCGATGGCTTGGACGGTTTCATTTCACCTTTTACGTTTTTGTGAACTTATACATGAAGGTTTGAACATATAACAGGAGCTATATGTACATCGAGATAGTGTATTAAAATACTCAAGATTCCTCAAATATTTCTACCGTCTAAATATTTCAAATATTTTCTATTTGATTGTTGATCAATATATGAGAATTGAGAAGTTAATATAAACTTAAATGTGTGTGCTCTCTGGCTTCGTGTATTTCCACTATTCTTAACAATTTATCCTAAAAATGGACGGGCGCAGCAACGCGCGCAATCATGGTCTAGTTTATTTTACAACGCAGGCAACAAGCTGCACTGTTTCTAAGCTCCACATTATATTCCACAATCCATGCTACTAGTTGCATTGTTTTGAAGCCGCCGAATTGATTTGGTTTGGCTCACACAACTAAGCTATTGAGTAATATCCAAATGGAAATACAAAGCAACACACACAACCGTCCGAAAGTACATCGAGTACTCTGAGCCTGAGAATCCAAACTAAGCTGACACTGCACTGTTTCTTTCTTACTGCAATTCCACGTGTAGGTAAGGACACAATTGCCAACAGGAGGCCCCACAGAAAGAAAAGCCAAAGACTCCCAACAGTTGCCTCCTATCAGTTTCCTAAAGCATAATTAGTTTGAGCACTCAGCCTGGTTTTTAGGATAGAACATGCACACCGAAGGACCTAATTGACACCACTTATCTAAAGCCAAACAAAACATATATACAAGATGACTCTTCAACAGGCTTTCAGCTACAGACAATAGAGACTAATTATAGGATGTTTTAGATATTTTAATAGGGACTATATTCGGACTAAAATGAGTGAACATACCCGCACTAAACTATGTTTAGATACATACTATACGTGAAAAAACAGAAAACACTAAAACATCTTATATTTAGAAATAGATGAAGTACAAGTTAGGCGAGCGGAAGATTGTAGGAACAATGAGAAATTTCAAAGGTTCCGTCTCTTTCATCGTGGCATTTCAGGTTACTTAAATTTGTAGCCCATGATAATCAGCCTATCTATGTACACGACAAACTAAAAAGGCTTACCATTTGAAGAATAATCTTGGAATGATACCTCATGCATCGACATCTATGACTGTTTGCAGGAATAAGTGTCATTTCTCGGGAAAAAGTTCAGAAACAACTTAAGACATTCTTTAGGAGCAACAACCAAATTAACATACACGTAGAAGGAAAAGGAACCAAATCAGCATGGAGTTCACATAGATTGGTCTTAAGCCCATGTACTATAGGTCCGCAGTAAGCTCTAATGTTTTAATTTAAAACAAAGCTAAACATATATAGAAGAGAGAGGAGAGTTGTATCTTGCCGTGATACGAGTCTTAGCACGTCTCTCTACGCGTTCAAATCAGCTGTCGACCTAACATCGTTGATATGCAAGATCCAAAATCTAATTATTTCCCTTTCGTAGCCTCGCCAGAGGCCTTGTAAATAACTCTCTTTCTTTCTAATCGAATGGCAGTGTGCATGCCTTTAACACTCAAAAAAATCTAATTAAACACAATCTCAGTGAGATAATATATTTGGATGGTTTCTCTAAATTAACCACAACATGTTAAAATCCAATGCTACATTGGAAGTCTTTTTTTCCCTAGAATAGATTGAAAGTCAGTTGATTTTTTTTAGGGGAATTGGAAACCAGTTAAGGGCCTCTTTGGAATGAAGTATTTTCAAACGAATTTTGGAGGATTCTAATCCATAGGATTCTTTTCTAAGGAATGTCTTTGGATCAAAGGAATGACACCTATAAAATTCTTATGGATTGTATTCCTACACCCTAATTTCATAGGAATTCGAACATCCACTCTAGCCTCTTTTTTGCACTCATTCGCGTAGGATCGAGACAACTTTCGTGTGGTTCCGACCAAATGACTGTTTGCACAGTTTTTCTCTATTTTGCAATCCTATGTTTTGCATCTACGATCCTGTCAAATTTCTATGTTTTCTCAGTTTCCTCTGTTTTGTAATCCTGTGATCCAAAGAAGCCCTAATGGTATCGGTTTGACGACCAGGTCAATGGGTCCTCTAGGAAATGGAGGGTGCAGCTCCCGGTCACCCTAGCCCGTTGTGGGCCTCAGCCCAGCAGCGGCCTGAGATGCGGCCCGGTGGCCTACGCAGAGCAACAATGAAGGGGGAAGACATCCCTCCTCCCACTCTGCCGCACGAAACTCCCACGAGAAATGCTTCTCCGGGTGGCCGCCGCCGCCGCCGTCGCCCACCGCCTCGTCGCCACCAGCCCCGTTCGCCGCATAGCCTCCTTGAAGGTCCCATGGCGCCGCGACGAGGCCCTCGACGCCTCCATCAACCGCGACCGGCGCTTCCGCCTCGCGTCCCGCCTCGTCCGCGAGGTGCTCCTCTCCCCTGGCCGCCGCCTCCTCCTCCGTTACCTCGCCAAGCGCCGCCAGCGCATCCGCCTCCCGGTCCACGTCCAAACCTTCCTCCGTAGGTACCCCACCCTCCTCTCCGTCTCTCCTCCCCCCGACCCCGTCGCCTCCCCGTCCCCCCAGCTCCTCTCCTACCTCGAGTTCGCATCCCGTATCCAGGCCACCCACTCCCCGCTCCTCGCCTCCAGGCTCGCCAAACTACTCATGATCTCTTCCACCCGCACTCCCCGGTCGCAAAGATTGCCGCTGCCAAGCGCGACTTCGGCCTCCCCGACGACTTCCTGGTTTCCTTGGTCCCGAGGTACCCCGATCTCTTCCGCCTCGTTGGTGACCCAGGGCCCGACGCCTCCGGCAATGCATTCCTGGAGCTTGCATCCTGGGACGACCGGCTCGCGAAATCAGTGATTGAATCGAGAGCCGACAGGGAGGCCGATGTTGTTGGCATTCGGCCGAGACCCAACTTCACGGTCAAATTACCCAAGGGGTTCTACCTCAAGAAGGAGATGAGGGATTGGGTAAGGGATTGGCTCGAGTTGCCGTATGTGTCGCCTTATGCTGACACGTTCGGGCTTCACCCAGCATCACCGGAGGCAGAGAAGAGGCTGATTGGTGTTTTACATGAGGTCTTGTCATTGTCGGTAGAGAGGAGGATGGCAGTTCCCATTATAGGAAAATTTTGTGAGGAGTTTAAGCTCTCTAATGCGTTTTCTAACGCGTTCACAAGACACCCAGGTATATTCTACGTGTCATTGAAGGGTGGCATCAAGACGGTTGTATTGAGGGAGGCGTATGATGAAGATGGGCATCTTGTGGATAGGGATCCTATGATTGAGTTGAAGGAGAGGTTCGTGGCAATCATGGATGACGGGCATAGGAAGTATTTGGAGGAATTGAGGAGGAGGAATGAGATGCTGCAGAAAGAGAGAGCAATTGCAACCCACAAGGGCACCAAAGTTGCCAAAAACATTGAGGAGGAAAATATGGAGGAATCAGAGGAGGACGAGGATAACGAATATGATTATGCACAAGTAGACTCAAATGGAAGAAAGCTATTGTGAGTGGCGGTTGTGATTGTCATTATGCTTCTTTGGTAGTGTGACCTGGAAAACCGGGATAGTGGCCAAAGATCGGATGATTTGCCATATTCTACTGTGATCATTTGTCAGCTAGTAAGGAAGATGCCTTATTTGGTAGCTAATGAATAATATTATGATTAATCTTCAACCTCTTTGTTTCTCCAAATGAGGAAGAAATTTAGGTTTATGATGATCAGGATTGTCTTATGAGTTGTGTGGTGAGAGACTTTAATGATTTGCCACTTAAGTTATTTCCCTTTCGTCATTACATTTCACGAGAACCATTTTTTGTTGACAGCTTTACTCATCTGGTGGATTGGGGAGGACAATGATGGCTTCTGTCTCGGAACTGTCACAGATTCAGATACAATGATATTCTGTGTAAGCTGACAACTGAATGTTTTTCCCTTTACTGGACTATCCAAATAAGTTTGCATCATGCCATGTTCTAGATAATTCCAAAATATAATAACACATCTACATTTGTGCTCCATAGAACACATATTGACACATTATAATGCAAAACCCTCCCCATGATGGCTCTTGAATTATCAAAAAGTGCTTACAGTGGAACTGTTTGTGGAAATCACAGGGGGTAGGTCCGGCGAGTCTAAAACAAAAAAAAAGTGTTGTCACCCATCCTTTGGACATAATCAACTCTGTGCGAAATCATGTTATAGGGATACAGCAAAATGAAATAGATCAAACAACAGTAAAACCATGCATAACTGATGGTGAAAACTGAGCCGCAATCTGAAGGAACACTAGGTACAGATAATAAAAAATTGAACACCAGGTTTTTCCTTTTTGCAATTTAGATCCATAAAATCTCGAAAAGATTTTGCAGAATCGAAAGAAGCTTCATGTTCTTGACTCGTACCATGTTTGTGAGCACCTCTTGCCCAATAAGGTTTTACAATACCACAAATTTAAAATGCTGAAAGGTTAAATTTACTATGTATTTATCAGATAACTCAGCAGTGGCAGCCCATCCAGAGAAAATGCATTGTCTTTTCTTCCAGCACCTGTCATTCCTCTAAACAATACTTTTACTGGATACTGATCTGATGTGCACCGAAACTGTATGTTCCTGTTTGTTTAACAAACCAACAAAAAAATTGATATTTCCATATGGCTTCTCATTGTATCCGGATCATAAGCAAAAAAATCTGCTTCCTAAGCCAACTAGAATTTTACTAAAAGCTTCTTACAGTGTTTTTATTTTGGGGTAAAGCTTCCAATATTAGTAAAAGCTTCTTACAGTGTTTTTATTTTGGGGTAAAGCTTCCAATATTACTAAAAGCTTCTTACAATGTTTTTATTTTGGGGTAAAGCTTCGCTGGATGTTTTCTGGGTCCCTGCCCATGAGTCATTGGGGCCGAGAGTACAGTGAAACCCCCTGAGGCCTCGCTTGGATAGTAGTTTAGTTAAACCCCGGTATATTTCAACCCCCCTATTTCTCGGCTCCCAGCACAATCGGAGGGGAAAAGGAAACGGACCTCCAATGGTCCGTGATTTAAAACCTGGGTTTTGAATAATATCCAATCAACCAAGCCGGCCCTGAAGTAAATCATTTTCTTATTGGCAGTTTGACATTTCCATTAAGCTTGAGTATCTCCTAATTTTAGCTATTAGGTTCCACCACCCTTATCTTTTAATTCACGCTTCTGCAGAATGGTCTAAACATTCATTGTTGGGAAAAGGGCACTTTGTGTTCTGAATTCTGATACTGTGAAAAAACTTTTGCAATTAATACATGGGGTATTGTAATTCTGTAGTTTGTTCGATAATGCAATTACAATACTAATCTTCAATTGCATCTGAAATGCAAAGTGGACAGTTTTTGTACCATTCAGCGCTAGATCTTGTAACAATAATCTTAACTAAACGGTGCGCTAGTTATATATGTTGCATATCAGGTTGTAAAAATATCATGACACACTTCCAACTTTACCTTTTCCTCAGACAGACTTAGTGACAAATTAAACTATATGTGAGTTCTTTTTGACAATGATTGAATGACTGATTCACATTTTCCATTTGTAAACCTGCACAAAGATTTTGGAATGTATTCTTAAATTTGGTCTGGTACTACTTTGTTCAGTGTGATTTCAGTGGGCTTTACCAGAACTTATCTTTTGATCACCTCCTTAACAAAATGTTTCTTTCTGTCAGCTTCATTTTTGAAAACCATGGTGTGAGCACTCCTATCATCCATCGTATTTGCACCATACTGAAATTGCCAGCCTGTCAGTGCTATTGAAGTGAATTTATGCGTTGCTTCTGCAGGGTGAGAAGTCGGATTGTATTCAAGACATAAAGGTAGGCCCATCGACTAGAAATTTTCCATCTTTTTAATCCTTGTCCGCACATCTCTCTCGATTAGTCTATTATTTCTTTTGTTGGGATATAAATATGTAACATATGCTGTGCATTTGTAACAGGTTCTCCAAGTTTGGCCTATTATCGGTGAACATGGATGCGAAGGTTAACAAAAGTGAAGCTGATAAAGAGAAACATTTTGGGGTAAGTTCATTTTTGTATATTTAACAATCAGTGCTGGCCTGTGTACCAATACTGTAGAGAATAGTATGTAGCACAATCTGTAGAGAATTGTATGTAGTGCAAGCTGTCGTGTTCTCATATATACATTTTCTTTATTAAAATTGAAAAATGCGCAATCTCAAACAATGGAATAAACAAAATAGTTTGTTTTACTGCACAAACCATAAGTTTCTTTTACTGTTTCTGATGCCACGGCCAAGCTATGCTATATGGCGCTAATTCACACGAGATCACAAAATACTCCTTGTTTGTCCTCTGTCTGCTAAAGTAAATCTGAATAAGGCACTGACACAGTTTGGTGATCGTCACAGAATGATGAAGTTGAGCGTAATGAGCAGTGTCAAACGTAATAGGCCGCCACAGACAGTGGCCATGGTGCCGATCGAGGAGCGGGAGCAGCGACAACAAAGAAGCAATATGATCGACAAGGACTCTCTAGGCAGGTCCATTGCAGGGGTGAGGGTCGTTGGGGAATCTCAAATGGGGGCAGTGACATGACAAGAGAGCGCACTGTACTGCAGGTTGACTTGGTGGATGATGATGATTTCGACTTTGCTTGATCCTGAAACAGCTGCTGACCTAAGTCTGAAACATGCGAGGTTAACTTGACATGCATATTCATGTATAGTTACAATTTTGTGAAGCCAAACTTGAGGTTGCTGGAGCTTAACCTATTTTTCTTCATGTGAACAAACATTATATTGTACGGCATACTGTCACTTCAGGTCACTTCAGGTGAGCCTAGCTGCCAGGAGGTTCTCGCTGGAGCTTTGGGCAAACTCCGTGTCAGATAAAAACAACTTGCTTTGCTTCTGTGTTGATCTATCCCACTGGTTGGTGTCTCGATGTCTTACACTGTGTGTGTTTTTTAGCTAGTATCCCAATTGGCTCACCTTACATGCCGTAATGCGCTGCCCTTTTAGATTATGTTTTGATAGCCAATTTTCTCTTTTTAAAATGATCTATGTATTCTCCTCTCAAATTGTTTTGATATTTTCTAGGTTGAAGTATAAGTAAACCTCGTTTAGTTCGCCTCTGAATTAGCGGCGAGGAATAATGTGTGTATGGGAAGCTTAATGTGTGTATGAGATGCTTAACATATATGTTTTCCATAGTTGCGGAAATGGATCACAACGTTGAAACAACCAATGTTGAGTTTCTTAACTAATTACATTGTAATTGAACAAAGTATAATTACATTGTTTTTTTTTGTATATTATGTGGTTATTTCTTTCTATGCTCGTGAATTATGTTTCTCCGTCCTCAAATAAGTGTACCTCTATCATTAGTTTTGGTCAAAATTTTTAATCTTTGACTAACTTTACAGAAAATAATATAAACATATATGATAAAAATCCAGGTATTATGAAAATACATTTTAGAGCGGATCTAGAAAATATCTGACTTACATAAAAGAAAATCCTCCACTTATTTGCGGATGGAGGGAGTACGTCCTTATGCGTCTTCACAATGCAGATTTTTTCCCGTTGCACGGGCACATCTTGCTGGTAATCATAAGTCATAGAAAATAAAAATAACTTGTTTTTAACGATTAATAAAAACAACATACATGTACAGTCCGAATGTAAAATGCAAAAGGGATGTTTCATAGTACAACTAAGAATTCATTGTATAGTCGAAATGTCACTCAAATTTTTTGGTTTCCAAATAGGCAACTCAAAATTTCCAATCGGTACATAAATGCCGCTTCCGTTGGTTGACCGTGAAGTCGCCGTTGAAAACTCTATTTTTGCTTATGATGTACTTACTTCAGAGTAAATTTAACCCTAACTTACAACTTGAATTTTCTGCATGATATATCTTTTGTGTGAAAACAGCAGAAAAAAATATAGTTGTATATATTCAACTTAAAATGGATAAAAATCAGGAACATATCCCTTTTTTTTTTGCACACCATCACGCTTTTCAGAATAAATTTAAAAAACATGTAGTACTTCCAAATTCAGCGACACGCAGTACTTACCACAGGAGTATATGAGCAAAACCATTGCAAGCTGGGTTATTTCTATTTTTCCTTCACATGTTTCCCTGCGACCGGTGCAACCTCTAGCTAGCTCTAGGGTTGTGTGTCGGTACTTGCGAATTGGTAACTTCAGAAATCTAGCAAATCACCGATCGAATCTCCAATTGATTTACGAGTCCAACCTAGGAGTAATAAGGAGATCATAAAGAGTCTCATCATCTCACGTACGCCCTTGTGCGTTAAAAAGAAGCGAGGAAGGATCTCACGCCCACCATCCGACCCGACATACGATGTGGACCAAGAGACGTGTTTCGACGGAGCGGGAACAGTACCTGCCGGCGGATCTCCTGCTGGAGATCGTGGCACGCTCCGATGTGACAACCATTGTCCGCTGCGCCGCCGCCTCCAGGATCCTCCGCCGCGCCATCCTGGACCCTGCGTTCCGCCGACGCTTCGCGGCCGCCGGCGGCGGCATGGACCCAGCGCTCCTCTTAGGCGTCTCCTACTGGGCACTCCACTTCGCTAACATGAATGACACCCATCACGTCATCCACACCCCATCCTCAACCCAGCCCCGGGTTCGCCTGGACACTTCTAGCCTACCAGATTGGTTCTCGCCCCAGGCATCCCGCGACGGTCTGCTTCTCGTCCGGCTGTACAACCCTGGCGTGGAGCTGCGCGTCTGCAACACTTTCACCGGCCACGTCACATCTCTGCCCCCAGCCGTCCTTTCCGACTACCCTGCCCATACATATGCCTTTCTCAGTGTCGGTGACGCGGGTGCCTCCTATGAGATACTCCTCGCCGAGGCCTGCATGGGGTTCCAGATATTCTCTTCCAAGCAACGCCAGTGGGGTGCTGTCCGCCAAGTATCCGTCGCCGAGGACGAAACAAAACTGTACCGGCTGGATGCCCCCCGACCTGCCATAATTGGCCGCACCGTCTACTGGCTCTGTTGTCGGCACGACAATCGGTCCTGCTGGGACTGGATCCTTGCTATGAACGTCGACGCAGCAACGGGGACGGTGATAGAGCTCCCTCCATGCATAACGATGGCTAGGAACAAAGACACCATCCCACTCTTGGCCTCTGTGTGCGGCTTTTTGAGCGTGTTTATCGTGGACAAAGGTGGGATATCGAGGTGGACGTCGTCGCCTGCCTCGCCGCCCCAGACCTCGTCGACGTGGACCCGACAGATGGTGATCGATAAGGTGGAGATCGAGAAGGTGGTCGGGCTGGTCGACCGCACCCTAATTCGCTTTGTTACACGGAGTTTCGGGGAGAGAAGTGGCGCCGTTATCGTAGTGGTGGGAAGCGGCGACCTCCTTTGGCTCGACCTAGGAACCAAGGTTATCAAGAGGCTCCATAACCAGAAAGATGTGTCGGTTTCCTCCTTGTTCTTGCATGAGATAGACCTTGTCTCCTTGCTTCAAGGCATGAAATGTTTCTGAACATTGATTTGTATTTTCTTTAAACTACTCTCTGATCTAAAAAAATAATTGTCATTGAAATGGATGTATTCAAGTCTAGATACGTCTATTTCAACTCATTTTTTTAACAATTGTTGAAAGATGATTAAGCAATGGTACACCGGGCCATCCACTAGAAGGTGATGTTTTGGTTGATTTACGCCCGCCGGACCATTCAATAGTAGCTGGTTTTGTCTGAGTTGGATATATATATTTACTTGGAAATGGGAAGTGCTTATATTACGCAGTGTTAGACCCGGCCGGGCCATTACTGGCACAATTTATGATGTTTGAGTTGTTGGCTCGTTCCTGTTGAGACTTTTATTTGAAACGGCGTTTATATTTCCTCAATTAACAAATAGAAAGGTTACGATTTCTCGACACAGCACTTAGCACGCAGGTTGGGATGACTGAGTTCAACATCATATATACCAACATCATTACGGGAAACTAGGCCTTGCCGTGTGGGCAAAACTCAAGGGAAAGAAGTCACGGAACACGGTAAAGAGTTTGCCGCGTCTGGAGACACGGCGAAACTGACACGACATGTAGAAGACCTTTGCCGCGTCTGGAAAACATGAAAATACACTGAGTGGACACCCAATTGTCCAAACTATGTATGATGTATCAAAATCTGTTTCTCGAAAAAAATGTGTCAAAGTCGACTGACAGAGAAATAATTTTGTTCGAACCGACTAAGAGCTTCTCCACCGGCGTCCTGGGAAGTGTCCCTCCAAGGATTTGGTTACCGCTGGTTGAATTACGGGGCTGGCTGGGTGGTTGAGAGGGTTGTTCATCTACGCCGCTGTCATCAGTTTCCGGCCACCGTAGGTGATCTTTGGCAGTTTGTAATCCTGTTTTCCGTTAAATGACTCCTGTGCCTAGTAGTTGCGTGTACGTACAAAGCGCGGCGCTTAAGCTAATCACAGCCAAGTCGGGGAATTTCCTTTGCGTCGACGCAAAATGAGTCCTTTTCTGCCACACACGATCGATAACTTCCAACGATTTGGTAATCTCCAAAATCTAACTTCCAAGGATATAGCCTCCTTTTCTCTCCAGCTAGCATTGCCCTCCGATCTAATCTACAATTGCTATACGAATCCAATACGAGACGAGTTGGTGAAAAGAAGCGAGAAAGGATATCATAATCCACAATATCAACCACGAGACGATCGAGTAACGAGTTCGCAAGTGCAGCGGGATGTCGACGGAGCTGGAACAGCACCTGCCGCTCGATCTCGTGCTCCGGATCGTCGCACGCTCCGACGTCACAACCGTGCTCCGCTGCGCCGCCGCCTCCAGGATTCTCCGCCGCGCCATCCTGGAACCGGCCTTCCGCCTCCGTCGCCTCGCGGACCCAGCGCTCCTCTTAGAGCATGTCTAACGGGCCCCTTATATCGCGAGCGTCCCGTAAAATTCCGGCGGCATACGGGATGCGGGCCAAAACGGCCGTCTAGCAGCCCCCGTATGCGGCCTGGCCCGTACTAAAATTTTACGGGGCCCGCGAAACCGCCCCCTCCGCCCCGTACTTATAGTGGGTGAGGGTTGGGGTGGGGGTCCAACCCCCCACCCGCAACCCTAGCTCCGCCGCGCGCCGCCGCAGCTCCGGTGAGAAATTCCCCGCGCGCCCCCACCCCATTCCAAGCGCCTCCACCGCGATGAGCTCCCCCGACGGTTCCGGCTCCTCCACCGCCCGCTCCAAGCGCCGCCGCGAGCCGGAGACGCTCGAGGAGGCGTGGCGGCTCCACTGCAAACATTCCGTTGCAGGGAGCCGCCGCGCCGCCTGCAAGTACGCGGCGTGGCCGCAAAGCATGCCGGCGTCTCTGGCGGACTACGCCGCGGGCGGGAGGTACCACACCGTCGACCCGCCGCCGCGGCCGATGAGCGGCCCCCAATTCGCGAAATGGCGCGCGGATTGGGAGCTGCACCAGCAGTGCAAGCGCGGCGGCGACGGCGCAAGCGGCAGCGGAGGAGGAGCCGCGACGACAGTGCAGGAGGAGGAGGTACCGGCGACCGCGGAGGAGGAGGAGGCCGCCTTCGCGGCGGCAGTTGAGCTTTCGAAGAAGGAAGCAGAGGCCGCGGCGCGGGCGGAAGCGGAGGAGTAGGCGAAGGCCGTCGCCGACGTCGAGCACTACAAGGCGATGGAGGCTTCCGGCCCCGTCGTCTTCCTAGACTAGAATAGGGCAGACGAGCTCGAGCTCGATTGCATGTAGCAATGGTGATCATCTGAATAAAATCGAGTTCATCTTTTCTCCCGCGAAGTTCAAATTCAAACATACGGGGCGGAGATAGGGGGTCTGCTAGATGAACTTGTAAATTTGAGCACAAATTTTCCTAGATTTCGTGTGCAGGGCCCTCTACACGCGATTTAGGGGGCGAAATTTTAAGGGTCCTGTTAGACATGCTCTTAGGCATCACCTACGGGGCATTAATACAACACATCCATGGCGGCAAGGACCGCACGGTCCACACCCATCGCGTCATCCACACCCATCCTCAACCCAGCCCCGAGTCCGCCTTGACGCCTCTAGCCTACCAGATTCGTTCGAGACCTTGGCGTCCCGCGACGGCCTGCTCTTCTTCCGCCTCAACTACGCGGAGCTGCGCGTTTGGGATACTTTTACCGGCGACGGCGACGCCACTTCCTTCCCTCAGATCGCCGTGTTCAACCTAAAACCCTATGCGCACGTCTTCCTCAGTGTCGGCGACGCCCGTGGCTCATATGAGCTGCTTGTCGTGGACATAGAAATGCGGTTCCAGATATTCTCCTCCAAGCACGGACAGTGGGGTGCTGTCCGCGAGCCCTCCATCACGGACACGGAGCACCAAACAGACACTACTGGAATCTGGAAGTTCGCCGTGTATTAGAAAGACTCGGCGAAGGCCGAAAAATACTCGGCATAAGCTTTGGCGAGTGCCACACTCGGCACACAGGACTCGGCGTCGTTCATCTCGGCAACCGAAAGTTTGCCGAGTGTCAAAGCGCGGGCTGCTCGGCGAACTTTTTGCCGAGTATATACAGAGGACACTCGGCAAAGTATCCTGGAACAGGCTCCGTTCCTTAGTCCCATAACGGAACGGTGCTCGACGCTTTTTCTAAGTCTCCAATAGCTAAATTTTTTCTAAGTCTCCAAAACCTAAATTTTTTCTAAGTGTCCAATACCTAACTTTTTCTAAGTGTTCAAGACCTAAATACCTAATATCTAATACTAATCTAACACTAAATACTAAATCTAATACTAATCAAACACAAATACTAATCTAACACTAATACTAAATCTAACACTAAATCTAACACTAATCTAATACTTAATCTACCACAAACTAAATCTAACACTAATCTAAGTAATATTAAATCTAACACTAATTAATCTAACAGTAATACTAATTAATCTTACACTAACTACTAACATGCAGTGAGGAGGATGGGCGCGGAGGCGATCTCACCTGAGGACTACGGCACGACGGCGAGGAGGAGGGCGGCGCGGGCGAGGAGGCCGGGCGGCGCGTGCGAGGAAGGGGGGCGGTGCGGGGAGGAGGCGGCGCGGGCGAGGACGGGCGGCGTCGACGAGGGCGGCAGCGGCGAGGATCACAGGCATCGAAATGGGGCAGCCTCACGGCGTCGCTCTGGATTTTGGCGCCGGGCACTTAGCAAAATTTGGGAAAAACGGATCTGTGTTGCCCCGGGCGGTTGCTCCGCTCGGGGTTATATAGGCGGGAACCTTTTTCCCCGGTTGGTAACACGAACCGGGGCAAAAGGGGGAGGGGGGAGGTGGGCCTTCGCTTGTCCGCCCACCTCCCCCCTTTTGCCCCGGTTGGTAGCACGAACCGGGGCAAAAGGCCCAAAAATTCAGTTTTTTTTTCTGCCGCCAATTTTTTGTTTCGAACATTTCAAATACTATTTAAACTACGTTTTCAAATACATTTGAAATGGTTTAGAATTTGGAGAAACTTTCAATATGAAAAGTGTTTAAAATTGCGTACACATTTCAAATACATTTTCTGTTTTATAAAATAATTATTCCAACTATTTAAACTAGTAACAATTTTTAAATTTTAAACATTTTTTAAAACCTATTTTATGAATGGTGTACAATTAGGAGAAACTTTGTATATGAAAAGTGTTTCAAATTGCGTAAACATTTCAAATACATTTTCCATTTTATAAAATAATTATTCTAACTATTTAAACTAGTAACAATATTTGAAAATTCAAACACTACAAAAATAAACTAGTTTACGACTAGCAATATTATAAAATAGTCTAGCAATATTACATGAACCATGAAGGTTTAATACGTTCTCACCAACTATTGCTGCCATTGTTTACTTCTCTGTCGTAGCCATGGAGCATCTTACTTATTTAACGCGATGCTTGGGTTAGTTTTCACTCTAAATGGCGGAATTTTTTCAAATTTATCATAATCTTCTGACATGTCTGTCCTGTCCTCCACTCCCACAATGATTCTTTTCCCTGAAAGAACTATGTGCCGGTTCGGCTCACCGCATGATCTACTAGAATTCTTATTTTTTTTCTTTTCCTCGGTTGGGTAGAAATGTCTTTTCACATAGAAAACTTGAGCCACATCTTTGGTTAGGACGAATGGTTCGCTTCTGTACCCAAGATTGTTGAGATCCACTGTTGTTATTCCGTACTGCTGGTCTACCTTTACTCCTGTCATCTTGACCCATTGGCACTGAAATAGAGGGAACTTAAAATTAGGTCCATAGTCAAGTTCCCATATATCCTCTATGTAACCATAATATGTGTCCTTTGTCCCATTGTATCCGCGGGTTGCATCGATACGGATGCCATTATTCTGGTTCGTACTCTTTTTATCTTGTGCGATCGTGTAAAATGTATTCCCATTTATCTCGTACCCTTGGAAAGTCAGTACAGTCGAAGATGGTGACCTGGCCAACAAGTAGAGCTCATCTCCAACAGTGTTGTTATTCATGAGTTCTGCCTGCAACCAGGCGCCGAAACTATCGATGTGTTCATCATTAATCGAGGATTCGGACAGCCCCGGGTTTTTGGACCGTATAATATTCTTGTGTTCCTGGATATAAGGAGCCACCAAGGTGGACATTCGTAGAACGGTGTAGTGTGCTTTAGTGAAAGAATGTCCGTCCACAAATATCTTTGCTTTGCTTCCTAGCGTGCCTTTTCCACTCATTCTTCCCTCATGCCACGATTCGGGAACACATATCGACTTAAGGTCTGGAAGAAAGTCAACATAAAACTCAATTACCTCCTCTGTTCCATAACCCTTGGAGATGCTTCCTTCTGGCCTAGCACGGTTGTGAACATATTTCTTTAAGACTCCCATGGACCTCTCAAATGGGAACATATTGTGTAGAAACACAGGATCGAGAATGGTAATCTCTTTGACTAGGTGGACTAGGACGTGTGTCATTATATTGAAGAAGGATGGTGGGTACACCAACTCAAAGCTGACAAGACATTGGACCACATCTGTCTGTAACGCTGATAGACTTTCTGGATTGATTACCTTCTTAGAAATTGCTTTGAGGAATGCGCATAACTTCACAATGGGTAGTCGAACATTTTCTGGTAGAATCCCCCTCAACGCAATCGGAAGCAATTGTGTCATCAACACGTGGCAGGCGTGAGACTTCAGGTTTTGGAATTTTTTCTCCGCCACATTTATTATTCCCTTTATATTCGACGAGAAGCCAGATGGGACCTTGATACTATTTAGTGCTTCAAAAAAGATTTCCATCTGTTCCTTGGTAAGAGCGTAGCTGGCAGGACCACCTTGAAACCGCTCAGGATTCTTGCCGTCTCGTCCTTTCGTGTGTTGCTGGTCCTGCCGTGTTTCAGATGTATCTTTTGACTTCCCATACAAGCCAAAGAAGCCTAGCAGATTCACGCAGAGATTCTTCGTCATGTGCATCACGTCAATCGCATAGCAGACATCTAGGATTTTCCAATAGGGTAGTTCCCAAAATATAGATTTCTTCTTCCACATGGGTGCGTGTCCGTCAGTGTCATTCGGAACAATTTGTCTGCCCGGACCCTTTCCAAATATTACTTTCAAATCCTTCACCATATCAAATACATCATCACCAGATCGAAGGATTGGCGTCTCCCGGGTATCTGCCTCACCATTAAAATGATTGCCAGCTTTTCTTAAGGGGTGCTTGCGCGGAAGAAAACGACGATACCCGAGGTACACAACCTTCTTACTTTTATCCAGATATACACTTTCGGTGTCATGTAAACAGTGTGTGCATGCATTGTATCCCTTGTTTGTATGTCCAGAAATGTTACTAAGAGCAGGCCAATCGTTGATGGTTACGAACAACATCGCTCGTAGGTTAATTAAATTCTTTTTGTACGTGCTCATCCCACACAGGTACACCTTCTCACGCAACAACTGTAAAACTTCATCGATTAATGGCCTTAGGTACACATCAATGTCGTTGCCCGGTTGTCTCGGGCCTTGGATCAGCACTGGCATCATAATGAACTTCCTCTTAATGCACAACCAAGGAGGAAGGTTATAGATACATAGAGTTACAGGCCAGGTGCTATGGTTGCTTCTCTGCTCACTAAATGGATTAAATCCATCTGTACTTAGACCAAACCATAAG
The DNA here is from genome assembly GCA_028641055.1 of Alopecurus myosuroides. Classification (NCBI taxonomy): domain Eukaryota; kingdom Viridiplantae; phylum Streptophyta; class Magnoliopsida; order Poales; family Poaceae; genus Alopecurus; species Alopecurus myosuroides. Next base: position 37,626 of record JAPCYS010002806.1, read on the forward strand.
TTCTTTGCCTCACCTGCAAAGCGTGGGAAGTTTCTCTCAATTTTTCTCCACTGCGATCCATCAACGGGGTGTCTCAACATCTCATCTTTCTTACGATCTTGCATGTGCCATTGCAAAAGTTTGGCATGCTCTTTGTTTCTGAACAAACGTTTCAACCGTGGTATTATAGGAGCATACCACATCACCTTTGCTGGAACCCTCTTCCTGGGTCGCTCACCCTCAACATCGCCAGGGTCGTCTGGTCTGATGTTATACCGCAATGCAGTGCATACCGGGCATTATTCCAAATTCTCGTACTTCTCACCGCGGTAGAGGATGCAGTCATTAATGCAGGAATGTATCTTCTCCACGTCTAATCCTAGGGGGCATACAAGCTTCTTTGCTTGGTATGTACCGTCGGGCAATTCATTGTTTTTAGGAAGCTGCTTCTTCACTATTTGCAGCAGCTTTGTAAATCCGTTGTCAGTCACACCGTTCTCGGCCTTCCATTGGAGCAATTCTAGTGTGCTGCCCAACTTTTTTTGCCTGTCTTCGCAAGTTGGATACAACTTTATTTTCTGACCCTTTAACATCTGGTCGAACTTCACCCTCACCTTTTCAATATCGCTTTCTGTCTTTGCATCCGTAATAGCCTGACCAAGATCATCGATGGGCTCATCTGGTGCCTGCAACTCTGATTCCACTTCATTGTTATCTTTCATTCCAGTACCGGCACCGTATTCAGGGAACATGTCATAATAGTTGTCATCATTCTCTTCTTCTTCGTTGTCTTCCATCATAACCTCTCTTTCTCCGTGCTTGGTCCAACAATTATAGCCGGGCATGAAACCGGATTGAAACAAGTGGAAGTGGATGACTCTGTGAGGAGAGTGTTCCTTCTGATTCCGACATACAGCACATGGACAACAGATAAAATTATTCCGCTTGTTTGCCTGGGCCACCTGGAGAAAATAATCCACGCCTTTCATGAACGCGACAGAGCGTCGGTCACCGTACATCCATTGCCGGTTCATCTCCATTATATGATTATTAATTAAGAACTGTTACAGAACACCATGAGTAGAGAAATGACCAATGTTACATCGACAGATGAAATGTTAAAGTTGGTACATCGACCGAGGAGGAAAAAAGGACGAGAAAGCTTATTTAATTAAGTGTGGCTCGGACAAATTAAATCGTGCTTGTTTTCTGCGAGCTGAGATGGCGTTATTCTCCCGGGCATTTCATCAAACACCTCTTGTGCATAGGAGGGAAAAAGTGAGCACACACCACACAACTAGAAATATGTCCTCCAAAGTGAGTGGCATGAGATAAAGAGAGGGCTGGCAGGGTTTATATATAGTGGGGTGTCATTTGACCTGGTTGGTGGCTCCAACCGGGGCAAAAGGCCCCCCACACCACGCGCCTGCACGGGGCTTGCTCGTCGAGGGCCTTTAGCCCCGGTTGGTGGCTCCAACCGGGGCAAATAAGCCCAACACCACGCGCACTGCTCGCCCCGGCCCCACCTATGAAGTCTTTTGCACCGGGTGGTGGCCGAGCCGGGGCGAAAGGGGTGCACGCCAGTGGGTAAAAGCCCCGTTTTCCACTAGTGCACGGACACATTTTGCTAGAAATCATAAATCATAGAAAATAAAAATAACTTGTTTTTAACGATTAATAAAAACAACATGCATATACAGTCCGAATATAAAATGCAAAAGGGATGTTTCATATATAGTACAACTAAGAATTCATTGTATAGCCGAAATGTCACTCGAATTTTTTGGTTTCCAAATAGGCAACTCAAAATTTCCAATCGGTACATAAATGCCGCTTCCGTTGGTTGACCGTGAAGTCGCCGTTGAAAACTCTATTTTTGCTTACTTACTTCCGAGTAAATTTAACCCTAACTCACAACTTGAATTTTCTGCATGATATAACACAATTACCTAAAACTTGTAAATATCTTTTGTGTGAAAACAGCAGAAAAAAATATAGTTGTATTCAACTTAAAAATGGATAAAAAATCAGGAACATATCCCTTTTTTTTTTTCACAACATCACGCATTTCAGAATAAATTTAAAAAACATGTGCTTCCAAATTCACCGACATGCAGTACTTATCACACGAATATATGAGCAAAACCATTGCAAGCTGGGTATTTCTATTTTTCCATCGTGTTTCCCTGCGACCGGTACAACCTCTAGCTAGCTCTAGGGTAGTGTGTAGGTACTTGCGAATTGGTAACCTCAGAAATCGAATCTCCAATTGATTTACGAATCCAACCTAGCTAGGAGTAATAAGGAGATCATAAAGAGTCTCATCATCTCACGTACTGACGTACGCCCTTGTGCGTTAAAAGGAAAAGAAGCGAGGAAGGATCTCACGCCCACCATCCGACCCGACATACGATGTGGACCAAGAGACGTGTTTCGACGGAGCGGGAACAGTACCTGCCGGCGGATCTCCTGCTGGAGATCGTGGCACGCTCCGATGTGACAACCATTATCCGCTGCGCCGCCGCCTCCAGGATCCTCCGCCGCGCCATCCTGGACCCTGCGTTCCGCCGACGCTTCGCGGCCGCCGGCGGCGGCATGGACCCAGCGCTCCTCTTAGGCTAGTCACAATGGGGAGTAACATTGAGTAGTAACATACACGTTATTCTATGCTATGTTATCACTACCGCAGTGGGTAGTAACATCATGCAAACCTCCATTTATTAGCTTAAAGACTCATAATGTCTTGAAATATGTGATGTTCCGGTAACTAGCTATGTTACCACTACCCTCTCTTTCCTCATTAAATGCTTGCCACATCAGCTTTTTGTCCTACGTGGCGTTGATGTTACTACTAAGTTCCACCCCACTGTGACCAGCCTTAGGCGTCTCCTACTTCGCTGGCATGAAAACCACCCATCACGTCATCCACACCCCATCCTCGACCCAGCCACGAGTTCGCCTGGACCTGCCAGATTGGTTCGCGCCCCAGGCGTCCCGCGATGGCCTGTTTCTCGTCCGGCTGTACAACCCTGGTGTCGACCTGCGCGTCTGCAACACTTTCACCGGCCACGTCACATCTCTGCCTCCAACCGCCCTGTCCGACTATCCTGCCCATACATATGCCTTTCTCAGTGTCGGTGACGCGGGTGCCTCCTATGAGATGCTCCTCGCCGACGCCTGCATGGGGTTCCAGATATTCTCTTCCAAGCACCGCCAGTGGGGTGCTGTCCGCCAAGTATCTCTCGCCGAGGACGAAACAAAACTGTACCGGCTGGGCGCCCCATATCCTGCCATCATCGGCCGCACCGTCTACTGGCTCTGTTGCCGACATGACAACTGGTCCGGCTGGAACTGGATCCTTGTTATGAACGTCGACGCAGCAACGGGTACGATGATTGAGCTTCCTCCGGGTATAATGATGGCTAGTAACAAACACATCTACCCCCTCTCTTTTTTTTTCTTTTTTTTTTGATAAAGGGAAGTATATTAATATCGCGAAGATACAAATTACACCCAGCCTCTGCAACAACGCAATGGATGCACACAGCCGAAAGACAATAAAAAGAAGAAATAAAAAAGAAGAAAGTCCCGCTACAGGGTTACAATCCTCACGGTATCCGCACAACCACCACCTAAACAACAGCTGACGTCCAACTCTTCGAAAGCAACGTCTCCAAGAAGAACGGTGCCAGGCACAACCAATTAAGGCCAGACCTTGGGTTTTCACCCTGAAGATAATCCTCGCTCTCAAAACAACGGCTCCAAGAAGACCAGTGCCAGGCACAACCAATTAAGACCAGACCTTGGGTTTTCACCCTGAAAGGTAGGACTTTGGACTCCACGCATATTGTCTCCCCCTCTGACATACAGATGCCACGAATCTTGTAACTCCAAGCCAGTTCCCCATCGATGCAAAGACTTCGAACACCGTTGCTAGTCCTCCAATCTCACCTTCGATGACTGAGCATTGCGACCAAATTCCACCGATCCAGCAATCTCCAGGCGTTGCCTATGGGAGTCGCCCGCGGAGCCTTTCGGTCGACACCCCGGCTTGATCAAAGAGGACCTACATCATGATCTTCATCTTCGCGCGACAGGAAACCCTAGGACCACCGCCATTATTCTTTAGCCTCGCGGCCCGACACCGCGAAGCCACTCCCAGCAGGAAAGCATCATAGAAGGGGTAGACCATTGCCCAACACTAGGTCGCCGGCGAGACCAAGGTCGTAGCCAGACTACCACGGCCGGCCAAGGCCGAATCCGATACCCAAGACCATCGGGCATCAAATCCCCGCGTCCCCAAGCGATTCCCGGATCTGATCCAGGCGCCCGCCGGCGACGCAGCACCCCGCCGTACCACCTTCCCGCCGGGAGGCTCAAGCGCCGGCCCTAGGCCGCGCCGCCCCATGCCCACCGTCGGCTCTCCACCGCCTCCATGGAGCGCCGCCGCGGAGCATCTCTCCTGCCCACCGTCGGGGACGGGGGCGCCGCCACCACACCCGCCAGGGGCGAGGCAGAGGAGGGGGTAGGAGGGGCTCGGGAGGGAGTGAGGTGGGGGCGCCCCCCGGAGTCGCCTGGAGGGGGCGGCTCGGGAAGGAGGTGGCGGCTAGGTTTGGCCTCTGTGTGCGGCTTTTTGAGTGTGTTTATCGTGGATAGAGGTGGGATATCGAGGTGGACGTTGTCGCCTGCCTCGCCGCCCCAGACCTCGTCGACGTGGACCCGGCAGCTGGTGATCGATAAGGTGGAGATCGAGAAGGTGGTCGGTCTGGTCGACCGCACCCTAATTCGCTTTGTTACTCAGAGTTTCGGGGAGAGAAGTGGCGCGGTTATCGTGCTGGTGGGAAGCGG
>JAPCYS010000322.1:0-14742 GCA_028641055.1 Alopecurus myosuroides
TTCCGCTGCCTCCGTCCAATAACACTCGTGCGAGTTCGTAGTTTCCTATCTGCGCTTGAATGACGAGCGCGGCATGTCCTGGTCGATACACCCGAGGGGGGTGGTCAGCTTTGGAGAAAGTTATCGACTGGTCTGCCATTTTCAAGTACTCAAGTTTGGACGGTGGAGCTTGTACTGCCATGACCACTTGGCGTGTGTTTGTTTTCTGAACCCTGCGGGAGGGGCAGACTTTCTGTATCATTCCGAGGAGCCCTGCTGGGTTCGAGTACCCGTTGCCTCCCTGGTTTGCGGCAGGTGGCGCTGGGAGCGCGGCCAGCACCACGTTTTGATGTCCCGGTGGAGGTAGGGGTTGCGGCGGGTGGAATCCTTGATGTCCTCCTCCCGTGAGCTGTGGGTAGCCTTGGTTCACTGCGGCTCTGTTTTTCTTCGTGTAGGCCTCGTGGATGTCCTGAAACTTTCGGCAGTCCTTGAGGAGGTGAATTGCCTTGGTCTTGCTTGTGCGACTATTTGTGAATAGATGTAGCGTGCAATAACCGTCAAGGTCTTCCTCAGGAGTTTTATCCTCTGGCTTTGGCTTCCATTCGCGATTTCCACGAGGTCCGCTGTCACGATTTCTTGTAAACTCTGCCGCCACCAGTTCTTCTCGATCGTCATGATCGTAGTGCTTTCTCCTTTTCTTTCGACTGTGACGGTCGTCCTCAGGTGCTGGCGAATATGCCTTTTCATTGCGCACCAAGTCTTCACCGTTGGCCCATGTGTCGGCTATAGCCATCAGCTCTCCGATGGTTTTGGGTGCGGCTCGCCCCAGTTCTTCTCTGAAGGCGGTTCGTCGAGCTCTTTTGGTGAAAGCTTCGACTGCAACCTTTTCCGATATGTTTCCCGCCGTATTTTTGAGCGTGGTCCACCGCTGGATATACTCGCGAGTAGACTCACCACTCTTCTTCTGACAAGCCCGCAACTCCTCGATGGACGCGGGTCTCTTATATGTTGCTTGGATGTTCTTAAAGAACTCCAAGGTTAGGTCGTCCCATCATCCATAGCATGCCCTCGGTCTTCCTTCGAGCCAGCTGCGCGCAGCGCCTACAAGATGTAGGTTAAGGTACTGCATAGCTGTGGTCTTATTCCCACGTTGGCATTTTACTGTCGTGAGGTAATCCGACAGCCAGGATTTAGGCTCCAGCGAGTCGTCATACTTTGGCACTTCCATAGCAAACTTAAATCTCTTGGGCATCGGTGCCTCGCGGATGTCGCGAGTAAAGCACAATGCACCGCAGGCCTCTTCGTCGGAGGAGGTGGACGGGGACCGTGCGCGGTTCCTGATCGCTCGGGCCTTGTTGATTTTTTTCTACGCGATGTCAGATCGCGCGTTGTATCCAGGCTGGTCGCGATCGTTCTCCTTCCGTGGCTCCTTGCTGCGGTGTCAAGAGAGGCTGCTATGATGCCGTGGACTGCGATCTTGATCCCTCGGGTTGTCGTCGCTGCTACTCGGGCTATCACCGCGATGCCGGGCTTCCTTTCCTCGGGCGAGACGAGGTGACTTCTCCCTTGTAGGCGATGTGCTCCCGCGTCTGCGGGGTGTTTCTTTGTCTTTCCGAGGGGTTTTCTCAGTCTCTTGTGCAGTCGCGTTCTTGCAGCCTTGGGCTACGAGTCTCGCGGATGCCATGCCTAGCCCCTTCTGGACTTGCCTATATTGCTCCGCGCGGGGGTCATTCTCCCCTGGCTGGTTCGCCTGCAGGTATGTGTCTGCAGCCAGGACTGCGGCGGCGGGAGTCGTCGGATGTACGTTGTCGTCGTCATCGACGTGCATAAGGGAGGTTTCGAGTGTTCTGCTGATCCCGCTGAGAGACTCGCCATCCAGGGCCGCGGTTTTTGAGACGTATCTTTTCTTCATGGGTTGTTCCCTACCGAATATGTTTTGGAGAGAGCCGCACGGCGTAGACTTGATTCGTCCGCCAATTTCTTCCGTTCGTCCAGATTCTTGCGGGCTTCCCTGATCAATTCCGCCGCTTTCACTAGGTGATAGTGGTATGCAGTCAGATCTTCCTCAGGGGCTCCTTCTTCAATCGGCTGGCCTGAGTGTACAGCCTTTTTTGCCTTGAGACAGGCGTCTCGCGACACTTTGATGTGCTCTCGCTCTTTCCGGATGTCTTCCGTTTCTTCGGGTGGCTCAGCCGATCCTGCCATGCAGACTTGAGCCAGATATGGCCCACGAGTGCTAGGCGGAGGCTGACAAGTTTTGCCGACCCGAGAAGGTTCTTCAATCGAGATAGTGTGGAAGTCGCGAGTGCTGGGGCAGATGGATCCGCCGCTGGGCGCTAGATCGCGACCATCATCATTGTGCAGCAAGTCAAAGGTTGTCAGGCTCGAGATCGACGAGATCGGCTTTCTCGGAGAAGTGCAGGATTACTGCTTTGTTGGCGTAGAAGTGGAGGCTCCCGAACGCCAGGCTGACGCTTTTCTCCAATCCGCTGAACGCCGGGCGCGATTCCGGGGAGTGTGGCGCGACGGTGATCGACCCGAATCAGATCGGATCTGTTGGAGTCGAGGTTCCGGGGCTCCAGCTGAAGGTTGGGGATGATGAGGCCGAAGACGCCGTAGATCCAGCGTCCGTGATTCCCACAGACGACACCAATTATCGAATAGTCATCTCAACAAGTCCCTCGGTAAACCGGTAGGGTTTCGATTAGGAGAACGTGTAGGTGCTGGTGACGATCGTCGGCTATCAGGGGCAAGATTTACCCAGGTTCGGGGCCCTCGTAGAGGTAAAACCCTTACTCCTGCTCTCTCGATCTGTATTATCAATAGATCGGTTACAATGGGGGTGCTCGAATCGAGAGTATGACCTCGAGTTCAAGGCTTTGGTGGTACGTGATTGCTTGGATCCCCCTCTAGGTGGTTCTCCTGGCGTTATATAGGTGGCCAGGTCTCAAACCCTAGCTTAGGTCGGTTACAAGTTTCCTTCTTGACCTGCAAGGCTTTGCGGGTGGGGCTTCGATTGGGCCTTCTAGAACAGTTGGCGTCACCTTTCCTTGGGCTTAGGTCTTGGGCCTTGGACCGGGTAGCCTCACACGATAGGTCTAGGACTCATCCCCTCGTCAGGGGCAGCCGCGAGTTATTACGCCGTGTTGGAGGCCGCTGAGGAGGTCGGTGACCGTCTTAATGCTGGCGCCAGTTTCCAATCCGACGCGACGCCGGCTTGCAGTTACACCGGCGACACGACGCGATGCTTCCGAGGCCGGTGTTGCGCCTTTCCCACGCGAAGCATTTACGGCGTCGCCGCCCTTCTTCCAAGGATAAAAGGCGAAGCCTTTTACCTTGTCGTGCACATCTGCATCGTCTCGCTTCGGCTCCCCAACCTCGCCTCGCCTCCCTGCCCTCGCCGTCGCCGCCATGGCCAACAACTGGGAGGCATCGGGCTCCAAGCTGACCAGCGGGCGCACCATGGACACAGACGGCGCCTGGGAGCTGTACCGATACGGGCTCCTCGCCCCTCCGGATTGCCGCATCCCGAGGGAATGGCGCGTCTCCGACGGCGGCCTCATCGTGCCACCGATCCCCCGAACGGCGGAACAAGTCCGCCGTTACATCGCTCGCCGGCGCAGTTGGATGACGCCCGTAGATAGCCGACTCCCCGAGAACGACGACGGCCAGCTCAACTGGGGGAGGTGGCTCGACCGCTTCGAGCAGGAGCGGGAGGCCGTCATCAACCTTGTCGACAGCCCCGATGTGCTCCTCTCGCGGTGGAACGCCATCGGGCGCTGCCGCTGGTGGGATCGGACTGGCCACACCGTGGCCAGCGCAATTGACGCCGCGAGGCGGCACGCCGCGGCGGGAAACGTCCTCCCGCTCTGGCTGTTGCCGCTTCCGCCACGCAGCGCCCCATCGCGCCACCGAGCCGCCCTGGAGCCCCTGCATCGTCATCCGCGATGTGCCACGCCGCCGCACTTCTCCCCGCCGCCGGCACTCCCCACCTCGGGGCCACCTTTTCCTCTGCCAACGGCGCCAGGAGCCGGAGCCGCCGCGCGCCACCGTCAAGGAGGAGCCGCATGTGAAGGAGGATCCCATCGATGACGATCGCGTCCCAACGCCTCTGCACGACCCGATGAATGGCGACTGCCCTGGCCTCGTCGCTGCCATGGCCAGATCGGTGGCCACGTTGGAGGAGGAGGCGGCGGGTTGGCTGACGACAATGCAGTCCACCGTGGTGGAGGCATCCGGGAGCCGCGGTAGCAGAAGCGTGGCCACGACCACTCGAGCTCTCGAACCGCCCCTCCTCCAGCCACGCCGGCGCAAGCCCCTCCTCCAGCAAAGTCTTTGTGATCGACGACAGCGACGATGACTCTTTCGACGGGAGCGAGGACGAGTAGGCTAGGGTTAGGGTTAGGGCGGCGGCGGCGCCATTTGCAATTTCGTTCAAAGTTTGTAAAATATTTCTAAATTTGAATGAAAATGCAAATTTTTATTGCCGTTGTCGGCGTGCACAAGGTGTTTGAGTTTATGACGTTTGTAAGCTGGTCGCCGGTTGGGGGGCGCCGCTGTGGAGCACGCCCACCAAATCGGCGGACACAGGTTCGGTCACCCCCCAAAGGGGGACAATTGGGGGGGTGCTGGACACGTTTTTTATGGGTGCCGGTGGAGATGCTCTTACCATTTTGTTTCTTCTGCACCATATTCGAATGCACATATGAAATCAAAGATAAAAAGATTTGGCAAACTTATAAATTCAACAACAATTCATATAGTTGAAATGACAATTCAATTTTGGATATGTTCGGAACATCCTAAGAACGCATAAATTGTGCACCACGCCGCTTGAACAAGAAACTAAAAGTGTCCTTGATGGATCGGATGTGCTCAATTAGATAATCTTGGAGTTGTTTGACGAACACGTTTATCACGAATTTACATATATGCATCTCGAGAAAATCTTCCAACTCGGCATGTACAAGCACCGAATCGACTAGAGGTCCTAAGAAATCACACACTAGATTATGTTTTTGATCACCCTTATCCTTGGTGATCACATTGTGTAGGATAATACCAACAATCATCAAAGGAAACCACAAATGGAGGTCAAGCTCCATGGCGCCCTTTATTTTCAAAAAAATGATAATTAAAAATAGTTTTTTACGATAAAAGACAGGAGCTCTACCATCGCATATAAGTGAGGAAGAGAACACAATTTACAACTTTACGAACACTTATCCCACGAGAGGCCCAAGAACACTGCTTAAATTAGAGCGAAACTAAAAACACCAAGTGCATCTCTCGCTAAGACTACAACTACAGAAGGGATGTATGAGTTGTTTTCAGAAACTCTTCTATTTCGCTCTTTCCAAATATTCCACACCACATAAAGAATCAGTGTGGCAGCAGATCTTGACTCTTTGCCACCGTTTAGTTTGACCACGTTCGGCCACCACTTAGCCAGCGAGGCATCCCTGGTACTAATGCCAACGACCTACCTGTCCGAAATGAAGAACTGATGCCAGACCTCCTTCGAGAAAGGGCACATGAGTGTCAAATGGGTTGCAGATTCAGTCACTTTGTTGCATAAAGGGCAAACATTATGAGTGTCAATGCTTCTCTTATGCAACATATCTTTTGTCCATGACCTATCTTGCAAAAGCAGCCAAATATGGAATTTTAACTTCGGCTTTGCCTTGATCTTCCACACCCGATTGAGAATCGGCTGCGGGATCCTTGTTAGGAACTGAAAATCATACGCAGACTTCGTCGTGTACACACCATGTTTTTGTTAAAGTCCATTAATCTCATCTAGAGCATCAGACTGAGACACCTATTGGATTTTGCTCCAAAGTCCAAATAATTGATCAAGATGCTCAGAAGCACTCATCCTAATAAGCCCCTTCATCTAGCGACCATTGGAGAGAGCATCTTTAACCGATAAATTCTTGCGTCTGGCCAGCTTAAACATAGAGGGGGCAAAAGCCTTAGCACGGAACGACAGATCCCATCCATGGGTGATCTTCCTCTCCCTAGTTGAACCATATCCAGAAGAGCCAAAGAGCCCCCCCGAAGGCCAGCAGCTCTTTAATACCAAGATCACCCGCCGGTTTGGGGCATCAAATCTTTTTCGAGCTAACCATACATTTGCCTCCTCCATTGGCACCTTCCGCGATAACCCAAAGAAAATTTCTCCTTATTCTGTCAAGCCTCTTTGCCATCCACGGCTTGTCGGGGAACGTCGTTAAGAAATATGTAGTGGCCAAGGTGAGAGAAGAGTTCATAAAGTGCCAACCGCCCCGGTTTTCCCAGCATCTTGCCCATCCAGCCTTTGACTTTTCTTGCAAGCTTGTCCACGATTGGTTGCACTTCTACATGACGAGGCTTTTTGAAGATCAGAGGAAAACCTAGGTACCGACAAGGAAACACTCTTGAGGGGAAGTCAAAGCCTTGCATCACCACATTCAACTCAATTCCATCGCAACTGATTGGGTAAGTGACACATTTTCTCAGGTTAATGACAAGACCAGTGACCAATCGAAAGCTCGTCAGAATATTCGCAGCATCCAACATATCTCTACGTGTCGGATTGACGAACAAAGTGACATTATCAACATACATGTTGACATGCATGTTTGCTGCCCTGGGAGCATGTTACTTATTGGTGGTCACACACTGAACGTACAACGATGTCGCCTAGAGGGAGGTCTATGAATAGGCGACTAAAACTTTTCCGGTTAAGGCTTGCTAAATGTGAAAATTAACTAGGTGTTTAAATTAACAAGCACACAACCTAAATAATCTAGTCTCAACTAAGTGCACCGACAACTTATGCTAAGCAATACCAGTAACAAGGTGATAGTAAGATATATGACTTCAAGCACGAATGCTATCACAATGTAAATTGCATAAGTAAATAGTTCGGGTATAGAAATAACCGAGACACACAGAGCCGAAGATGTATTCTCAAGTTCCTCCTTTTGAGGGAGTATGTCTCGTTGGAGAGGTGTGAGCTCGCTACAAGAGGCCTACTCAACGCCGTAAAGGTTTCACCCTATTCTCCTAGAAACCTCGCCGCAAAGGCCTAGTTCAGCTTCCACTATTGGTAACCTTCAATCTCGAGGCACGCATTCACAACTTATGTGGAGGCTCTCGAGGTCAACACAATCTTGGGGCACACATCCAGAACTTAATTGGAGGCTCCCAAGAACACCACAAAGTTGTCTAGGGTCCAAGATCCAAGAGTAACAAGTTCGCAAACTTTCACTTCCATAAATCCTCGTGGAGAGAGCAAACTAATGGAACCAATGCAAATGGCAAGAGCACAAGTGCTCAAATTCTTCACTTCCAAAATCCAACAAAGTAACAAATTCTTATAGGAGAATAATATAGAAAGACAAAGAAGGAGAAACACCAAAAACTGCAAGATCAAGATCTACTAGGTTTCCCTTACTTAGAATAGATGGATCTGTGAAAATGTAGATCTATATATCCTCTTACTTTTCTCTCAAAGATATGCAAGAATCATGGGAGGGATTGAGAGGGGGAAAGATTTCTTGAGGTAAATGGTGGGAGAGAGGAAAAAACGGGATGGGAAAAGCTTGGGGTCAATGGGGGAGGGGGGGAGGGGGGAGAATACCTCTTAAATAGGTCCTAAAAAACTAGCCGTTTTTCTGTAAAAAATGACCATGTCGGATTAAATCCGGAATTTTCGGATTTATTCTGGAATGTCAAAACAATCCGGCTGCAAATAGATATATTCACGTTCATTGCGGATTAACAAATTTTTCCCTATCGTTTTTTAAAGGGGAGTCACCCCGGACTCTGCACCTAAGAGATGCATATGGAATTTATTTCAAAAAAAATTCCCTACCTGGCATGAATGGATTAGATGTTGAGCATACAATCTACCTTTTAGATTGATAGGTTCAATCATGGGCAGTTCATAATGTCCCTTGCAAGATGGTCACATGATTTATAAACTCTATAACACATTCATCTACCCGATTTGGTTTATGCATTGATGGAGAACAAAAATGATTGATTCAACTATGAATAGCAGCTAAATCTTATGATTTGAATAAGTTACTATTCATAAAAATGTTTACTTTAAAAAATCCAATTTAAACTTGAAATTTGACAAGGTAACATGTGGAAGATGTATCTATGTTGTCTAAATTGTTTTTGTTTTTCATGACATTTTAAATGCCTAACTAGCTAGATCGTACGCACCTAATTTAAGGTCAACATTAGTTCTCATGATTTAAAATATCGTTAATAGGAAAACATATGGTTGAACTGTCATGACAATGAAACCTATAGGAGTTTACAACTCATGAATGAGTAATGCATGCAATTTGGCTATGCCAGAAGAACATTGTAGGATCGGGTGCATACCATCGTCATAGTTATTAGAATAAAAAAGACTATAAGGTTGGACTAAGTGGAATATTTATTATGAGATCCTATATTCCAGACATGCTTCATAAAAACATCATAAAGGATGAACTATAAATCTTCTATGAAGAACCATTGAACCAAAGAGGTTCTATTTCATACTAATTGTCTCGCTCTCTTCTCGAGGAGGGATTTGAACCGGAACAAGGAGGAGCTTCTCCTTACGACGGACGGACAAGCTAAATACCTCCTTCATATCAACCTCCATCATCTTTGCTGGCAGCTTCCAGTCGAAATGGTACACGAGGTTTGCTAGCATCATCTCCACAACGGAATTCGCGAAGTTTATGCCTGGACAAATCCTCCGTCCGGACCCAAACGGCAAATACTCAAATTCCTTCCCCTTGCCGTCAAGTGTCACCGCACTTCCTCCGGGAAGGAACCTCTCCGGCATGAACTGATCCGGCATCTCCCAGGATGTTGGGTCTCTTGCGAGGGCCCATGCATTGACCATGATCCTTGTCCCGGTAGGGATCGTGTAGCCATCGATCTCGCAGTCGGCGATGGAGAGGTGGGGGAGGAGGAGCGGCACTGGTGGGTGCATCCTCAACGTCTCTTTGACGGTGGCCCTCAGGTAGGGCATGTTGCTGATATCCTCCTCCGTGACCATTTCTTGGTGTATGTTCTCTTCGCCCTTGCCTACGGTCGGCGTTGGTGTAGCCCTCCTCCTAACCTCTGCTTGCAGTTTGGCCATGACGTGTGGGTTATTCATCAGTTCTGACATCGCGAATTCCAGCACCAAATATGTTGTCTCGGTCCCCGCTTCAAACATGTCCTGTCAATTACCATGTCAAAGAAATAGCAATTTACCCAAGATCTAATGGATTAACTGTCATTTTTGGTTCAAGTATTAGTGCTTAATAAGTTAATATTAGTGATTATTTCTCTTTGGTGCACATTAGACGTAGATAGCCATTCGACGAGGATTTCTCATCCTTTCATAATTGCACCAATCTTAATATTGAAGTCGGTTGGTTTATTATTAGCATCAAGTTAGAAAAGGTAATTTCCCCAAATGAGAAGTAGCAAAACAGAGTAAAATGTAATATTTCCTCCATCGACGTTTATATGACGTCCCTGTTTGAGTTGTTTCGCGTGCTCTAACTTTTACCAACAATATAGGAGAATTATATCATAACAAATATGAAAAAAAAATTGAGCACGACAAAGATATAAACTTTTATTCGAATACGAAACTGTATAAATCATATGGCGCATAACCCATGTTTATTTGTCAAATCAAAGTTAAAACCTTGGAATACGTGTGTCATGTAAAACGCGGATAGAGTGTGTAAATTATGTACCAGCAAGATCGCCTTGACGTTGTCTGTGGTGAGGCCGTATTCTTGTTGGAGAGAGAGCAGCACGTGTATGAAGTCCGCACTGGCATCATCCTCTTGCTCGCGGCGGCGCCCGTGCTCTTCAATGAGCCTGTCGAGCACGTCGTCCCACCTTTTCCGAACCCTCTTAGCCCTGGGGCACAGCACCGCCCCGGTGAACACGTCCGCCACTGCCAAGCTTGGGAAGTAGTCCTCGACGTTGAACCCTCCCAGGAGCGACATGTTGATGTCGATCAGCTCGCGCAGCAGCTTGTTCCTGCCGTCGTCGCGGTTGGTTTTTCCCGAGCACAGCCCGGCACACGACGTCGTTCGCGTACGAGCCTAGGTGCTCGCTCATGTCCACCGCCACGGGTGGCGTCGCCGCCGCGCTGATCTTGGCCACGGCTACGCGCACCTCATCCTCACGGTCGTGGCGGAACGAGTGCACCTTCCTGGCGCTGAGCATGTGGGTCGTCACGACCTTCCTGGCCTGTCTCCAGGGCTCGCCGTAGGGCGCGAAGGCGACGTCGGACAAGCGGTAGAAGATGATGTCGGCGACGGCGGAGCGCGTCCTAGACGCAAGCACGTGGTCGTGCGTGCGCAGGACCGCCGCGGCGGCGCGCGGCGAGGACACGACCACCGTGTTCACCGCGCCGAGGCGGAGAAGCATGATGTCCTGGCCGTGCTTACGGGCTAGATAACGTAAGGACACGTGAGGGAGGGGGCCGACGAGGTGGAGGTGCCCGATCACCGGAAGCTTGCCCGGAGGGGAAGGTGGGAGCCGCAGGTGTTGCAGCCGCTTGCTTCTTTTTCGGCCCCATCTTTTCCCACCGATGAGCAGTAGAACGAGTGAACGAGGAACAGAAGAAATAATGATTGAGCAGATGTGCCATGGATTGCTGCTTCACTAGCCATGGATGCAAGGCAGATGACTGATCGTCCTTGAAGATGCTATGACTTTATAAATGGACCACTCGGACCTTCTATTTGGTCGACAAAGCATGCAAAATATCGTTAATATGTGTGATCGGCAAACTCGATTGATCGAGGTTCTCAAAAAATAAAAATAAAAAAGATAGGCCAAAGGATAAATTAGAAGATAACTAGGAGAATGACATTCGTTGAAATTCTTTTTTTACTTCCTAAGACAAAAAAAAAAACATGAACACTTACAATGAAGTAATTTTCACATTTCAAATTTTCCTTACGTCAACATCAAAACCTAAATGTTCACAAATCAAAACCTAAATGTTGACAAATCAAACAATGTTGAAAAGCAATTTTGTTTCCCTATTCATTTCATAAAAAAGGATATGAAGACAAAGAAACATGTACCACCTACTATTCGAATGACGTTGTTTTTCACATTTGTTTATTTCTTGTCCTTTGGCCGGTTCTGTTTCAAGAGGGTTTTCATTTTACTTTTAATATTTCACCACCATCCATTTAATGCAACCAATATATTTGGTAATTCGCTTAACGGGGTGGATGAAAAGGTTAAGACGCTATTTCGTCTTGGCGTTTGTGTTTTATTTTGGGAAATTTTAAATTGTCGTAACGATATTGTTTTTAACAAATCTTAAAATATCAACTTCTTGCAGGCTATGCATAGAGCTAATTACTGGATCCATGTGTGCTCCTTCCTCCTTCCTGTAGACCAACGGAGTTTTATGAATGCAATCGGGTTGATGAAGGTCATTCCGATTATATTCAACCAGGATGACTGGGACACCCTATTAGTGTTAAATGTTGCCAACACCAGAGGTGTAGAATTTTGATGTCGGAAGGGTTTTAAACCTGATCAACACTTGGTTGATCAATTTCGGCGTTTTGAATACATCCAAAATAAGTTTAGTATTAGGAAACATCAAGTTACAACAAGATTCGGATTTCAATTGAACAGAGAAAAATGTACTATGGATATAAGCAAGTGAAAATTGAAATTCATAGATCAGTTGGATAGTAAAGGAAGTACTGCATAGCCAACAAGGTACCAGTGCACCAACATCACTGACATATGAGATATAGTAGCCAAACATGGAAGACTAAGATCAAATTAGAGTTAGAAACATCAGGGACAACAATTGGAGCTACTACTAGTAAAGTAACGAGTGACTACAATTAAAAGTAGTAGATGATCAGAACAGCAAATCATTTGGAGCCCTCCAACAAACCATTAAAGTTAAAATAGGAAAATCAGATAAATTCAAATCAACTACAAGTCCAGTATCAGGCCAACGCCATAATCTGCAAGTAAAAGGCCAAGATACAAGGATTACAAGTGACAGAGACATAAAAACAAGCCCAAGTCTAATACCAGCAAGTTTCTAACACAAGAGAGGGGAGATATTTCATGTACAGATGCATTGCATCCATAGAAGTAACCAAAGGACACATGGACATGGTCAAGGAAAGAGGAAACTGCCTCTACATGTTGAAACTAGGGCCAGAATACCCACCAGACAACAGCTTAGTCAGGACATGCAGTTATCCTGGTGTCAACACAAGAATTACAGCTAGAGGCTGCAAATACCTCATCACGGCCGCTAGGCAGTGCACAGTACACAAGCACATCACACAACACACACACACACTACAAGTTCTATTTCTTAAAACTAGGAAATAGGTCAAGTAGCTAGGAGAAGCATGCTATCCATAAGAAGCGGGTTTACGAGAGCCAGAAGCTTTTTCTACTTTGCAAACAACATGTTAATTCTAAACTAGATAAGAGTGAGAGAGAAAGCATGCATATGTCAGGTTACTTCTATACTTGGTTAGCAATCATCCTTGACATGGGCATATAGAGAAGAGAGGTTTTGGAGAGGGAATGACATCATAACTTGAAACGTTTTTATATCCATCCAAGCCCCTGAGTACTCATGACATGCCATTGTTATTAGGGGCATGAGCATCTGTTCTTATCATATTCTTTGAGCTAAGCTAGATACCAAGGTCATTTTTCGTCCTAGCTATGCTTAGACAGTTATTTTTTTTGACATGTGCTTAGACAGTTATTAGGAGCACATGTAAGCATTCAAAAGGATTTATGCATGTGTACAATCCATCAGGAGGCTTCATCATGCATAATCACCTAAATTATGTTTCCTAGCACTTGTTGCTTCACCTTAGTGGTGCCTTGAGGCGCCAGAAATCCTTTGCTGTGGATGGTGTGTTGGGAACCCCAAGAGGAGGGTGTGATGAGTGCAGCGGTAAGAATTTCCCTCAGTTAAGAACCAAGGTTATCAATCCAGTAGGAGAAAGAGGACCTTCGGAAGGTTGATGCCACTGACGATGGTGATGGCGCCTCACCGGTGTCAGCAACAATGCGGAACTTGCACACAACACAACCAAAATACTTTGTCCCAACGGTACAGTGAGGTTGTCAATCTCACCGGTCTTGCTGAAAACAAAGATTAGACGTATAGTGTGGAAAATAGTGTATGCTTGCAGTAAGTAAAGAAAGTAGGGAATTGTAGTGGTTTGTTTAACAGTGTAGGAAAATGGACATGGATTCATAGGTTCACTAGTGGTGTCTCCCCATAAAAGATAACATACTGGGTGAACAAATTACAGCTAGGCAATTGACAAATAGAGGTTGCACCGTAGTGCACATTCATGACATGATGACTACTATGATATTTAGTGAGGGCATTACAACAATATACATAGACCATAATCCAACTGCATCTATGACTAATAATACACCCTCAGGTTATCAACCGAACCCCATTAGGTATTAAGTTGCAATCAATAGATAATCGCATTAAGCTATGTGTTTAATGTAAGCAATGATCGTGCACGCGGGCACTCACACCGCTATTTTCTCCCTATTGGCAACAACACATCCTCCCCCGTCACGTTTCTGTCACTCGAGCACAAAAGGAGGCATGAACCCAACTATCGAGCATAAATACTCCCTCTTGGCGTCACTAGCAACTACTTGGCCAGAGCAACCACTAGCAACGGAAAGCATGCAAGATCACAAATAACATATGCAATAAATACTATAATCAACTTGGCATAAGTTCAATATTCATCGGATCCCACACAGCACATAGAATTACATAAGAACAATCTCGATCATGTTAGGCAGCTCACGAGATCTAAACATTGAGGCATAGGAGGAGAAGACAACCATCTAGCTACTGCTATGGACCCGTAGTCCAAGGATGAACTACTCACGCATCACTCCGGAGGCATGCATGGTGATGAAGAGGCCTGCGGTGATGATCTCCTCTCCGGCAGGGTGCTGGGAGACAGCTTCAGAACCCTCCTGATCTAGGGTTGACGACAACGGCGGCTGCAGAACTTTTCGGGGATTTTTCATCAGGTGCTTACGGTTTTCCTTCAGAGGGGAATAAATAGGCGAAAGGGCGGCGTCGGTGGGCCACCAGGGTGGCGTCACCACCCCCAGGCGCGGCCAAGAGGGGGCCACGCCGGGCTATGGTGAGGGCCCCCTGGTGCCC
Organism: Alopecurus myosuroides; assembly: GCA_028641055.1. Classification (NCBI taxonomy): domain Eukaryota; kingdom Viridiplantae; phylum Streptophyta; class Magnoliopsida; order Poales; family Poaceae; genus Alopecurus; species Alopecurus myosuroides. The sequence continues at coordinate 14,210 of JAPCYS010000322.1, forward strand.
GTCTTCGACTCCTCTTCGGTCTTCTGGATGCTTCCGGGGAAAATAGGAACTTCGGGATTTGTGGGGTACAATCCGAGAATATTTCTAGAACAACTTTTATGAAATAAAAAACAGCAGAAAACAGGAAACTGGCACTTGGCATCTTGTTAATAGGTTAGCCCCGGAAAACGTGTAAAAATGCTATAAAGTAGGGAAAAAACATGTAGCAATTGGCAAAATATCATCATGGAACATCAGAAATTATAAATACGTTGGAGACGTATCAAGCATCCCCAAGCTTAGTTCCTACTCGTCCTCGAGTAGGTAAACGATAAAACAAAATAATTTCTGGGGTGACATGCTACCACACAATCTTGATCTTAATAATGTAAAAGCATATGTAAGCTGGGATCATAGAACTTTAACACAAACATGACAAATAGAAATTTAATAATAAAGCATAGCAATCACTTTGCATCATGAGAAGTATCTCAAATAAAAGATCATGAATAACAATGCAAAGAAAGATATATGTTTGTTTCAAGTATAGAGAA